>JAXIVJ010003899.1:0-88694 GCA_036785665.1 Chirona hameri | reverse complement strand
ACTGAGCTGACCGGCGGGGCGGGGCGGACTGAGCTGACCGGCGGGGCGGGGCGGACTGAGCTGACCGGCGGGACTGAGCTGACCGGCGGGACTGAGCTGACCGGCGGGACTGAGCTGACTGGTAGGGCGGAGCGGACTGAGCTGACCGGTAGGGCGGGGCGGACTGAGCTGACCGGCGGGGTGGGGCGGACTGAGCTGACCGGCGGGGCGGGGCGGACTGAGCTGACCGGCGGGGCGGGGCGGACTGAGCTGACCGGCGGGACTGAGCTGACCGGCGGGGCGGGGCGGACTGAGCTGACCGGCGGGACTGAGCTGACCGGCGGGGCGGGGCGGACTGAGCTGACCGGCGGGGCGGGGCGGACTGAGCTGACCGGCGGGACTGAGCTGACCGGCGGGGCGGAGCGGACTGAGCTGACCGGCGGGGCGGGGCGGACTGAGCTGACCGGCGGGGCGGGGCGGACTGAGCTGACCGGCTGGGCGGGGCGGACTGAGCTGACCGGCGGGGCGGGGCGGACTGAGCTGACCGGCGGGACTGAGCTGACCGGCGGGGCGGGGCGGACTGAGCTGACCGGCGGGGCGGACTGAGCTGACCGGCGGGGCGGGGCGGACTGAGCTGACCGGCGGGACTGAGCTGACCGGCGGGGCGGGGCGGACTGAGCTGACCGGCGGGGCGGGGCGGACTGAGCTGACCGGCGGGGCGGGGCGGACTGAGCTGACCGGCGGGGCGGGGCGGACTGAGCTGACCGGCGGGGCGGGGCGGACTGAGCTGACCGGCGGGGCGGGGCGGACTGAGCTGACCGGCGGGGCGGGGCGGACTGAGCTGACCGGCGGGGCGGGGCGGACTGAGCTGACCGGCGGGGCGGGGCGGACTGAGCTGACCGGCGGGGCGGGGTGGACTGAGCTGACCGGCGGGGCGGGGCGGACTGAGCTGACCGGCGGGGCGGGGCGGACTGAGCTGACCGGCGGGGCGGGGCGGACTGAGCTGACCGGCGGGGCGGGGCGGACTGAGCTGACCGGCGGGGCGGGGTGGACTGAGCTGACCGGCGGGGCGGGGCGGACTGAGCTGACCGGCGGGGCGGGGCGGACTGAGCTGACCGGCGGGGCGGGGCGGACTGAGCTGGCCGGCGGGGCGGGGCGGACTGAGCTGACCGGCGGGGCGGGGCGGACTGAGCTGACCGGCGGGGCGGGGCGGACTGAGCTGACCGGCGGGGCGGGGCGGACTGAGCTGACCGGCGGGACTGAGCTGACCGGCGGGACTGAGCTGACCGGCGGGGCGGGGGGACTGAGCTGACCGGCGGGGCGGGGCGGACTGAGCTGACCGGCGGGGCGGGGCGGACTGAGCTGACCGGCGGGGCGGGGCGGACTGAGCTGACCGGCGGGGCGGGACGGACTGAGCTGACCGGCGGGGCGGGCGGACTGAGCTGACCGGCGGGACTGAGCTGACCGGCGGGGCGGGGCGGACTGAGCTGACCGGCGGGACTGAGCTGACCGGCGGGGCGGGGCGGACTGAGCTGACCGGCGGGGCGGGGCGGACTGAGCTGACCGGCGGGACTGAGCTGACCGGGTGGGCGGGGCGGACTGAGCTGACCGGCGGGGCGGGGCGGACTGAGCTGACCGGCGGGGCGGGGCGGACTGAGCTGACCGGCGGGGCGGGGCGGACTGAGCTGACCGGCGGGACTGAGCTGACCGGCGGGGCGGGGCGGACTGAGCTGACCGGCGGGACTGAGCTGACCGGCGGGGCGGGGCGGACTGAGCTGACCGGCGGGGCGGGGCGGACTGAGCTGACCGGCGGGGCGGGGCGGACTGAGCTGACCGGCGGGGCGGGGCGGACTGAGCTGACCGGCGGGGCGGGGCGGACTGAGCTGACCGGCGGGGCGGGGCGGACTGAGCTGACCGGCGGGGCGGGGCGGACTGAGCTGACCGGCGGGGCGGGGCGGACTGAGCTGACCGGCGGGGCGGGGCAGACTGAGCTGACCGGCGGGGCGGGGCGGACTGAGCTGACCGGCGGGGCGGGGCGGACTGAGCTGACCGGCGGGGCGGGGCGGACTGAGCTGACCGGCGGGGCGGGGTGGACTGAGCTGACCGGCGGGGCGGGGCGGACTGAGCTGACCGGCGGGGCGGAGCGGACTGAGCTGACCGGCGGGACTGAGCTGACCGGCGGGGCGGGGCGGACTGAGCTGACCGGCGGGGCGGGGCGGACTGAGCTGACCGGCGGGGCGGGGCGGACTGAGCTGACCGGCGGGGCGGGGCGGACTGAGCTGACCGGCGGGGCGGGGCGGACTGAGCTGACCGGCGGGGCGGGGCGGACTGAGCTGACCGGCGGGGCGGGGCGGACTGAGCTGACCGGCGGGGCGGGGCGGACTGAGCTGACCGGCGGGGCGGGGCGGACTGAGCTGACCGGCGGGGCGGGGCGGACTGAGCTGACCGGCGGGGCGGGGCGGACTGAGCTGACCGGCGGGGCGGGGCGGACTGAGCTGACCGGCGGGGCGGGGCGGACTGAGCTGACCGGCGGGGTGGGGCGGACTGAGCTGACCGGCGGGGCGGGGCGGACTGAGCTGGCCGGCGGGGCGGGGCGGACTGAGCTGACCGGCGGGGCGGGGCGGACTGAGCTGACCGGCGGGGCGGGGCGGACTGAGCTGACCGGCGGGACTGAGCTGACCGGCGGGGCGGGGGGACTGAGCTGACCGGCGGGGCGGGGCGGACTGAGCTGACCGGCGGGGCGGGGCGGACTGAGCTGACCGGCGGGGCGGGGCGGACTGAGCTGACCGGCGGGGCGGGACGGACTGAGCTGACCGGCGGGGCGGGGCGGACTGAGCTGACCGGCGGGACTGAGCTGACCGGCGGGGCGGGGCGGACTGAGCTGACCGGCGGGGCGGGGCGGACTGAGCTGACCGGCGGGACTGAGCTGACCGGCGGGGCGGGGCGGACTGAGCTGACCGGCGGGGCGGGGCGGACTGAGCTGACCGGCGGGGCGGACTGAGCTGACCGGCGGGGCGGGGCGGACTGAGCTGACCGGCGGGGCGGGGCGGACTGAGCTGACCGGCGGGACTGAGCTGACCGGCGGGGCGGGGCGGACTGAGCTGACCGGCGGGGCGGGGCGGACTGAGCTGACCGGCGGGGCGGGGCGGACTGAGCTGACCGGCGGGGCGGGGCGGACTGAGCTGACCGGCGGGGCGGGGCGGACTGAGCTGACCGGCGGGGCGGGGCGGACTGAGCTGACCGGCGGGGCGGGGCGGACTGAGCTGACCGGCGGGGCGGGGTGGACTGAGCTGACCGGCGGGGCGGGGCGGACTGAGCTGACCGGCGGGGCGGGGCGGACTGAGCTGACCGGCGGGGCGGGGCGGACTGAGCTGGCCGGCGGGGCGGGGCGGACTGAGCTGACCGGCGGGGCGGGGCGGACTGAGCTGACCGGCGGGGCGGGGCGGACTGAGCTGACCGGCGGGGCGGGGCGGACTGAGCTGACCGGCGGGACTGAGCTGACCGGCGGGGCGGGGGGACTGAGCTGACCGGCGGGGCGGGGCGGACTGAGCTGACCGGCGGGGCGGGGCGGACTGAGCTGACCGGCGGGGCGGGGCGGACTGAGCTGACCGGCGGGGCGGGACGGACTGAGCTGACCGGCGGGGCGGGGCGGACTGAGCTGACCGGCGGGACTGAGCTGACCGGCGGGGCGGGGCGGACTGAGCTGACCGGCGGGGCGGGGCGGACTGAGCTGACCGGCGGGACTGAGCTGACCGGCGGGGCGGGGCGGACTGAGCTGACCGGCGGGGCGGGGCGGACTGAGCTGACCGGCGGGACTGAGCTGACCGGCGGGGCGGGGCGGACTGAGCTGACCGGCGGGGCGGGGCGGACTGAGCTGACCGGCGGGACTGAGCTGACCGGGTGGGCGGGGCGGACTGAGCTGACCGGCGGGGCGGGGCGGACTGAGCTGACCGGCGGGACTGAGCTGACCGGCGGGACTGAGCTGACCGGCGGGGCGGGGCGGACTGAGCTGACCGGCGGGGCGGGGCGGACTGAGCTGACCGGCGGGGCGGGGCGGACTGAGCTGACCGGCGGGGCGGGGCGGACTGAGCTGACCGGCGGGACTGAGCTGACCGGCGGGGCGGGGCGGACTGAGCTGACCGGCGGGACTGAGCTGACCGGCGGGGCGGGGCGGACTGAGCTGACCGGCGGGGCGGGGCGGACTGAGCTGACCGGCGGGGCGGGGCGGACTGAGCTGACCGGCGGGGCGGGGCGGACTGAGCTGACCGGCGGGGCGGGGCGGACTGAGCTGACCGGCGGGGCGGGGCGGACTGAGCTGACCGGCGGGGCGGGGCGGACTGAGCTGACCGGCGGGGCGGGGCGGACTGAGCTGACCGGCGGGGCGGGGCGGACTGAGCTGACCGGCGGGGCGGGGCGGACTGAGCTGACCGGCGGGGCGGGGCGGACTGAGCTGACCGGCGGGGCGGGGCGGACTGAGCTGACCGGCGGGGCGGGGCGGACTGAGCTGACTGGCGGGACTGAGCTGACCGGCGGGGCGGGGCGGACTGAGCTGACCGGCGGGGCGGGGCGGACTGAGCTGACCGGCGGGGCGGGACGGACTGAGCTGACCGGCGGGGCGGGGCGGACTGAGCTGACCGGCGGGGCGGGGCGGACTGAGCTGACCGGCGGGACTGAGCTGACCGGCGGGGCGGGGCGGACTGAGCTGACCGGCGGGGCGGGGCAGACTGAGCTGACCGGCGGGGCGGGGCGGACTGAGCTGACCGGCGGGGCGGGGCGGACTGAGCTGACCGGCGGGGCGGGGCGGACTGAGCTGACCGGCGGGGCGGGGCGGACTGAGCTGACCGGCGGGGCGGGGCGGACTGAGCTGACCGGCGGGGCGGGGCGGACTGAGCTGACCGGCGGGACTGAGCTGACCGGCGGGGCGGGGCGGACTGAGCTGACCGGCGGGGCGGGGCGGACTGAGCTGACCGGCGGGGCGGGGCGGACTGAGCTGACCGGCGGGACTGAGCTGACCGGCGGGGCGGGGCGGACTGAGCTGACCGGCGGGGCGGGGCGGACTGAGCTGACCGGCGGGGCGGGGCGGACTGAGCTGACCGGCGGGGCGGGGCGGACTGAGCTGACCGGCGGGGCGGGGCGGACTGAGCTGACCGGCGGGGCGGGGCGGACTGAGCTGACCGGCGGGGCGGGGCGGACTGAGCTGACCGGCGGGGCGGGGCGGACTGAGCTGACCGGCGGGGCGGGGCGGACTGAGCTGACCGGCGGGGCGGGGCGGACTGAGCTGACCGGCGGGGCGGGGCGGACTGAGCTGACCGGCGGGGCGGGGCGGACTGAGCTGACTGGCGGGGACTGAGCTGACCGGCGGGGCGGGGCGGACTGAGCTGACCGGCGGGGCGGGGCGGACTGAGCTGACCGGCGGGGCGGGACGGACTGAGCTGACCGGCGGGGCGGGGCGGACTGAGCTGACCGGCGGGGCGGGGCGGACTGAGCTGACCGGCGGGACTGAGCTGACCGGCGGGGCGGGGCGGACTGAGCTGACCGGCGGGGCGGGGCGGACTGAGCTGACCGGCGGGGCGGGGCGGACTGAGCTGACCGGCGGGGCGGGGCGGACTGAGCTGACCGGCGGGGCGGGACGGACTGAGCTGACCGGCGGGGCGGGGCGGACTGAGCTGACCGGCGGGACTGAGCTGACCGGCGGGGCGGGGCGGACTGAGCTGACCGGCGGGGCGGACTGAGCTGACCGGCGGGGCGGGGCGGACTGAGCTGACCGGCGGGGCGGGGCGGACTGAGCTGACCGGCGGGACTGAGCTGACCGGCGGGGCGGGGCGGACTGAGCTGACCGGCGGGGCGGGGCGGACTGAGCTGACCGGCGGGGCGGGGCGGACTGAGCTGACCGGCGGGGCGGACTGAGCTGACCGGCGGGGCGGGGCGGACTGAGCTGACCGGCGGGGCGGGGCGGACTGAGCTGACCGGCGGGACTGAGCTGACCGGCGGGGCGGGGCGGACTGAGCTGACCGGCGGGGCGGGGCGGACTGAGCTGACCGGCGGGGCGGGGCGGACTGAGCTGACCGGCGGGGCGGGGCGGACTGAGCTGACCGGCGGGGCGGGGCGGACTGAGCTGACCGGCGGGGCGGGGCGGACTGAGCTGACCGGCGGGGCGGGGCGGACTGAGCTGACCGGCGGGGCGGGGCGGACTGAGCTGACCGGCGGGGCGGGGCGGACTGAGCTGACCGGCGGGGCGGGGCGGACTGAGCTGACCGGCGGGGCGGGGCGGACTGAGCTGACCGGCGGGGCGGGGCGGACTGAGCTGACCGGCGGGGCGGGGCGGACTGAGCTGACCGGCGGGGCGGGGCGGACTGAGCTGGCCGGCGGGGCGGGGCGGACTGAGCTGGCCGGCGGGGCGGGGCGGACTGAGCTGACCGGCGGGGCGGGGCGGACTGAGCTGACCGGCGGGACTGAGCTGACCGGCGGGGCGGGGGGACTGAGCTGACCGGCGGGACGGGGCGGACTGAGCTGACCGGCGGGGCGGGGCGGACTGAGCTGACCGGCGGGGCGGGACGGACTGAGCTGACCGGCGGGGCGGGCTGAGCTGACCGGCGGGACTGAGCTGACCGGCGGGGCGGGGCGGACTGAGCTGACCGGCGGGGCGGGGCGGACTGAGCTGACCGGCGGGACTGAGCTGACCGGCGGGGCGGGGCGGACTGAGCTGACCGGCGGGGCGGGGCGGACTGAGCTGACCGGCGGGACTGAGCTGACCGGCGGGGCGGGGCGGACTGAGCTGACCGGCGGGGCGGGGCGGACTGAGCTGACCGGCGGGGCGGGGCGGACTGAGCTGACCGGCGGGACTGAGCTGACCGGGTGGGCGGGGCGGACTGAGCTGACCGGCGGGGCGGGGCGGACTGAGCTGACCGGCGGGACTGAGCTGACCGGCGGGACTGAGCTGACCGGCGGGGCGGGGCGGACTGAGCTGACCGGCGGGGCGGGGCGGACTGAGCTGACCGGCGGGGCGGGGCGGACTGAGCTGACCGGCGGGACTGAGCTGACCGGCGGGGTGGGGCGGACTGAGCTGACCGGCGGGACTGAGCTGACCGGCGGGGCGGGGCGGACTGAGCTGACCGGCGGGGCGGGGCGGACTGAGCTGACCGGCGGGGCGGGGCGGACTGAGCTGACCGGCGGGGCGGGGCGGACTGAGCTGACCGGCGGGGCGGGGCGGACTGAGCTGACCGGCGGGGCGGGGCGGACTGAGCTGACCTGCGGGGCGGGGCGGACTGAGCTGACCGGCGGGGCGGGGCGGACTGAGCTGACCGGCGGGGCGGGGCGGACTGAGCTGACCGGCGGGGCGGGGCGGACTGAGCTGACTGGCGGGACTGAGCTGACCGGCGGGGCGGGGCGGACTGAGCTGACCGGCGGGGCGGGGCGGACTGAGCTGACCGGCGGGGCGGGACGGACTGAGCTGACCGGCGGGGCGGACTGAGCTGACCGGCGGGGCGGGGCGGACTGAGCTGACCGGCGGGACTGAGCTGACCGGCGGGGCGGGGCGGACTGAGCTGACCGGCGGGGCGGGGCGGACTGAGCTGACCGGCGGGGCGGGGCGGACTGAGCTGACCGGCGGGGCGGGGCGGACTGAGCTGACCGGCGGGGCGGGACGGACTGAGCTGACCGGCGGGGCGGGGCGGACTGAGCTGACCGGCGGGACTGAGCTGACCGGCGGGGCGGGGCGGACTGAGCTGACCGGCGGGGCGGACTGAGCTGACCGGCGGGGCGGGGCGGACTGAGCTGACCGGCGGGACTGAGCTGACCGGCGGGGCGGGGCGGACTGAGCTGACCGGCGGGGCGGGGCGGACTGAGCTGACCGGCGGGGCGGGGCGGACTGAGCTGACCGGCGGGGCGGGACGGACTGAGCTGACCGGCGGGACGGACTGAGCTGACCGGCGGGGCGGGGCGGACTGAGCTGACCGGCGGGACTGAGCTGACCGGCGGGGCGGGGCGGACTGAGCTGACCGGCGGGGCGGGGCGGACTGAGCTGACCGGCGGGACTGAGCTGACCGGCGGGGCGGGGCGGACTGAGCTGACCGGCGGGGCGGGGCGGACTGAGCTGACCGGCGGGGCGGGACGGACTGAGCTGACCGGCGGGGCGGGGCGGACTGAGCTGACCGGCGGGGCGGGGCGGACTGAGCTGACCGGCGGGGCGGGGCGGACTGAGCTGACCGGCGGGGCGGGGCGGACTGAGCTGACCGGCGGGGCGGGGCGGACTGAGCTGACCGGCGGGGCGGACTGAGCTGACCGGCGGGGCGGGACGGACTGAGCTGACCGGCGGGGCGGGGCGGACTGAGCTGACCGGCTGGGCGGGGCGGACTGAGCTGACCGGCGGGACTGAGCTGACCGGCGGGGCGGGGCGGACTGAGCTGACCGGCGGGGCGGGACGGACTGAGCTGACCGGCGGGGCGGGGCGGACTGAGCTGACCGGCGGGGCGGGGCGGACTGAGCTGACCGGCGGGGCGGACTGAGCTGACCGGCGGGGCGGGGCGGACTGAGCTGACCGGCGGGGCGGGGCAGACTGAGCTGACCGGCGGGACTGAGCTGACCGGCGGGGCGGGGCGGACTGAGCTGACCGGCGGGGCGGGGCGGACTGAGCTGACCGGCGGGGCGGGGCGGACTGAGCTGACCGGCGGGACTGAGCTGACCGGCGGGGCGGGGCGGACTGAGCTGACCGGCGGGGCGGGGCGGACTGAGCTGACCGGCAGGGCGGGGCGGACTGAGCTGACCGGCGGGGCGGGGCGGACTGAGCTGACTGGTAGGGCGGGGCGGACTGAGCTGACCGGCGGGGCGGGGCGGACTGAGCTGACTGGTAGGGCGGGGCGGACTGAGCTGACCGGCGGGGCGGGGCGGACTGAGCTGACCGGCGGGGCGGGGCGGACTGAGCTGACCGGCGGGGCGGGGCGGACTGAGCTGACTGGTAGGGCGGGGCGGACTGGGCTGACCGGCGGGGCGGGGCGGACTGAGCTGACCGGCGGGGCGGGGCGGACTGAGCTGACCGGCGGGGCGGGGCGGACTGAGCTGACCGGCGGGGCGGGGCGGACTGAGCTGACCGGCGGGGCGGGGCGGACTGAGCTGACCGGCGGGGCGGGGCGGACTGAGCTGACCGGCGGGGCGGGGCGGACTGAGCTGACTGGTAGGGCGGGGCGGACTGAGCTGACCGGCGGGGCGGAGCGGACTGAGCTGACTGGTAGGGCGGGGCGGACTGAGCTGACCGGCGGGGCGGGGCGGACTGAGCTGACCGGCGGGGCGGGGCGGACTGAGCTGACCGGCGGGGCGGGGCGGACTGAGCTGACCGGCGGGGCGGGGCGGACTGAGCTGACCGGCGGGGCGGGGCGGACTGAGCTGACCGGCGGGGCGGGGCGGACTGAGCTGACCGGCGGGGCGGGGCGGACTGAGCTGACTGGCGGGGCGGGGCGGACTGAGCTGACCGGCGGGGCGGGGCGGACTGAGCTGACCGGCGGGACTGAGCTGACCGGCGGGACTGAGCTGACCGGCGGGACTGAGCTGACTGGTAGGGCGGGACGGACTGAGCTGACCGGCGGGGCGGGGCGGACTGAGCTGACCGGCGGGACTGAGCTGACCGGCGGAGCGGGCGGACTGAGCTGACCGGCGGGGCGGGGCGGACTGAGCTGACCGGCGGGACTGAGCTGACCGGCGGGACTGAGCTGACCGGCGGGGCGGGGCGGACTGAGCTGACCGGCGGGGGGGGGCGGACTGAGCTGACCGGCGGGACTGAGCTGACCGGCGGGGCGGGGCGGACTGAGCTGACCGGCGGGGCGGGGCGGACTGAGCTGACCGGCGGGGCGGGGCGGACTGAGCTGACCGGCGGGGCGGGGCGGACTGAGCTGACCGGCGGGGCGGGGCGGACTGAGCTGACCGGCGGGACTGAGCTGACCGGCGGGGCGGGGCGGACTGAGCTGACCGGCGGGGCGGTGCGGACTGAGCTGACCGGCGGGGCGGGGCGGACTGAGCTGACCGGCGGGACTGAGCTGACCGGCGGGGCGGGGCGGACTGAGCTGACCGGCGGGGCGGGGCGGACTGAGCTGACCGGCGGGGCGGGGCGGACTGAGCTGACCGGCGGGGCGGGGCGGACTGAGCTGACCGGCGGGACTGAGCTGACCAGCGGGGCGGGGCGGACTGAGCTGACCGGCGGGGCGGGGCGGACTGAGCTGACCGGCGGGACTGAGCTGACCTGCAGGGCGGGGCGGACTGAGCTGACCGGCGGGGCGGGGCGGGGCGGACTGAGCTGACCGGCGGGGCGGGGCGGACTGAGCTGACCGGCGGGGCGGGGCGGACTGAGCTGACCGGCGGGGCGGGGCGGACTGAGCTGACCGGCGGGACTGAGCTGACCGGCGGGGCGGGGCGGACTGAGCTGACCGGCGGGGCGGGGCGGACTGAGCTGACCGGCGGGACTGAGCTGACCGGCGGGGCGGGGCGGACTGAGCTGACCGGCGGGGCGGGGCGGACTGAGCTGACCGGCGGGGCGGGGCGGACTGAACTGACCGGCGGGGCGGGGCGGACTGAGCTGACCGGCGGGGCGGGGCGGACTGAGCTGACCGGCGGGACTGAGCTGACCGGCGGGGCGGGGCGGACTGAGCTGACCGGCGGGGCGGGGCGGACTGAGCTGACCGGCGGGGCGGGGCGGACTGAGCTGACCGGCGGGACTGAGCTGACCGGCGGGGCGGGGCGGACTGAGCTGACCGGCGGGGCGGGGCGGACTGAGCTGACCGGCGGGACTGAGCTGACCGGGTGGGCGGGGCGGACTGAGCTGACCGGCGGGGCGGGGCGGACTGAGCTGACCGGCGGGACTGAGCTGACCGGCGGGACTGAGCTGACCGGCGGGGCGGGGCGGACTGAGCTGACCGGCGGGGCGGGGCGGACTGAGCTGACCGGCGGGGCGGGGCGGACTGAGCTGACCGGCGGGGCGGGGCGGACTGAGCTGACCGGCGGGACTGAGCTGACCGGCGGGGCGGGGCGGACTGAGCTGACCGGCGGGACTGAGCTGACCGGCGGGGCGGGGCGGACTGAGCTGACCGGCGGGGCGGGGCGGACTGAGCTGACCGGCGGGGCGGGGCGGACTGAGCTGACCGGCGGGGCGGGGCGGACTGAGCTGACCGGCGGGGCGGGGCGGACTGAGCTGACCGGCGGGGCGGGGCGGACTGAGCTGACCGGCGGGGCGGGGCGGACTGAGCTGACCGGCGGGGCGGGGCGGACTGAGCTGACCGGCGGGGCGGGGCGGACTGAGCTGACCGGCGGGGCGGGGCGGACTGAGCTGACCGGCGGGGCGGGGCGGACTGAGCTGACCGGCGGGGCGGGGCGGACTGAGCTGACTGGCGGGACTGAGCTGACCGGCGGGGCGGGGCGGACTGAGCTGACCGGCGGGGCGGGGCGGACTGAGCTGACCGGCGGGGCGGGACGGACTGAGCTGACCGGCGGGGCGGGGCGGACTGAGCTGACCGGCGGGGCGGGGCGGACTGAGCTGACCGGCGGGACTGAGCTGACCGGCGGGGCGGGGCGGACTGAGCTGACCGGCGGGGCGGGGCAGACTGAGCTGACCGGCGGGGCGGGGCGGACTGAGCTGACCGGCGGGGCGGGGCGGACTGAGCTGACCGGCGGGGCGGGGCGGACTGAGCTGACCGGCGGGGCGGGGCGGACTGAGCTGACCGGCGGGGCGGGGCGGACTGAGCTGACCGGCGGGGCGGGGCGGACTGAGCTGACCGGCGGGACTGAGCTGACCGGCGGGGCGGGGCGGACTGAGCTGACCGGCGGGGCGGGGCGGACTGAGCTGACCGGCGGGGCGGGGCGGACTGAGCTGACCGGCGGGGCGGGGCGGACTGAGCTGACCGGCGGGACTGAGCTGACCGGCGGGGCGGGGCGGACTGAGCTGACCGGCGGGACTGAGCTGACCGGCGGGGCGGGGCGGACTGAGCTGACCGGCGGGGCGGGGCGGACTGAGCTGACCGGCGGGGCGGGGCGGACTGAGCTGACCGGCGGGGCGGGGCGGACTGAGCTGACCGGCGGGGCGGGGCGGACTGAGCTGACCGGCGGGGCGGGGCGGACTGAGCTGACCGGCGGGGCGGGGCGGACTGAGCTGACCGGCGGGGCGGGGCGGACTGAGCTGACCGGCGGGGCGGGGCGGACTGAGCTGACCGGCGGGGCGGGGCGGGCTGAGCTGACCGGCGGGGCGGGGCGGACTGAGCTGACCGGCGGGGCGGGGCGGACTGAGCTGACTGGCGGGACTGAGCTGACCGGCGGGGCGGGGCGGACTGAGCTGACCGGCGGGGCGGGACGGACTGAGCTGACCGGCGGGGCGGGGCGGACTGAGCTGACCGGCGGGGCGGGGCGGACTGAGCTGACCGGCGGGACTGAGCTGACCGGCGGGGCGGGGCGGACTGAGCTGACCGGCGGGGCGGGGCGGACTGAGCTGACCGGCGGGGCGGGGCGGACTGAGCTGACCGGCGGGGCGGGGCGGACTGAGCTGACCGGCGGGGCGGGACGGACTGAGCTGACCGGCGGGGCGGGGCGGACTGAGCTGACCGGCGGGACTGAGCTGACCGGCGGGGCGGGGCGGACTGAGCTGACCGGCGGGGCGGACTGAGCTGACCGGCGGGGCGGGGCGGACTGAGCTGACCGGCGGGGCGGGGCGGACTGAGCTGACCGGCGGGGCGGGGCGGACTGAGCTGACCGGCGGGGCGGGGCGGACTGAGCTGACCGGCGGGGCGGACTGAGCTGACCGGCGGGGCGGGGCGGACTGAGCTGACCGGCGGGGCGGGGCGGACTGAGCTGACCGGCGGGACTGAGCTGACCGGCGGGGCGGGGCGGACTGAGCTGACCGGCGGGGCGGGGCGGACTGAGCTGACCGGCGGGGCGGGGCGGACTGAGCTGACCGGCGGGGCGGGGCGGACTGAGCTGACCGGCGGGGCGGGGCGGACTGAGCTGACCGGCGGGGCGGGGCGGACTGAGCTGACCGGCGGGGCGGGGCGGACTGAGCTGACCGGCGGGGCGGGGCGGACTGAGCTGACCGGCGGGGCGGGGCGGACTGAGCTGACCGGCGGGGCGGGGCGGACTGAGCTGACCGGCGGGGCGGGGCGGACTGAGCTGACCGGCGGGGCGGGGCGGACTGAGCTGACCGGCGGGGCGGGGCGGACTGAGCTGACCGGCGGGGCGGGGCGGACTGAGCTGACCGGCGGGGCGGGGCGGACTGAGCTGGCCGGCGGGGCGGGGCGGACTGAGCTGACCGGCGGGGCGGGGCGGACTGAGCTGACCGGCGGGGCGGGGCGGACTGAGCTGACCGGCGGGACTGAGCTGACCGGCGGGGCGGGGGGACTGAGCTGACCGGCGGGACGGGGCGGACTGAGCTGACCGGCGGGGCGGGGCGGACTGAGCTGACCGGCGGGGCGGGACGGACTGAGCTGACCGGCGGGGCGGGGCGGGCTGAGCTGACCGGCGGGACTGAGCTGACCGGCGGGGCGGGGCGGACTGAGCTGACCGGCGGGGCGGGGCGGACTGAGCTGACCGGCGGGACTGAGCTGACCGGCGGGGCGGGGCGGACTGAGCTGACCGGCGGGGCGGGGCGGACTGAGCTGACCGGCGGGACTGAGCTGACCGGCGGGGCGGGGCGGACTGAGCTGACCGGCGGGGCGGGGCGGACTGAGCTGACCGGCGGGACTGAGCTGACCGGGTGGGCGGGGCGGACTGAGCTGACCGGCGGGGCGGGGCGGACTGAGCTGACCGGCGGGGCGGGGCGGACTGAGCTGACCGGCGGGACTGAGCTGACCGGCGGGGCGGGGCGGACTGAGCTGACCGGCGGGGCGGGGCGGACTGAGCTGACCGGCGGGGCGGGGCGGACTGAGCTGACCGGCGGGGCGGGGCGGACTGAGCTGACCGGCGGGGCGGGACGGACTGAGCTGACCGGCGGGGCGGGGCGGACTGAGCTGACCGGCGGGACTGAGCTGACCGGCGGGGCGGGGCGGACTGAGCTGACCGGCGGGGCGGACTGAGCTGACCGGCGGGGCGGGGCGGACTGAGCTGACCGGCGGGGCGGGGCGGACTGAGCTGACCGGCGGGGCGGGGCGGACTGAGCTGACCTGCGGGGCGGGGCGGACTGAGCTGACCGGCGGGGCGGGGCGGACTGAGCTGACCGGCGGGGCGGGGCGGACTGAGCTGACCGGCGGGGCGGGGCGGACTGAGCTGACTGGCGGGACTGAGCTGACCGGCGGGGCGGGGCGGACTGAGCTGACCGGCGGGGCGGGGCGGACTGAGCTGACCGGCGGGGCGGGACGGACTGAGCTGACCGGCGGGGCGGACTGAGCTGACCGGCGGGGCGGGGCGGACTGAGCTGACCGGCGGGACTGAGCTGACCGGCGGGGCGGGGCGGACTGAGCTGACCGGCGGGGCGGGGCGGACTGAGCTGACCGGCGGGGCGGGGCGGACTGAGCTGACCGGCGGGGCGGGGCGGACTGAGCTGACCGGCGGGGCGGGACGGACTGAGCTGACCGGCGGGGCGGGGCGGACTGAGCTGACCGGCGGGACTGAGCTGACCGGCGGGGCGGTGCGGACTGAGCTGACCGGCGGGGCGGACTGAGCTGACCGGCGGGGCGGGGCGGACTGAGCTGACCGGCGGGACTGAGCTGACCGGCGGGGCGGGGCGGACTGAGCAGACCGGCGGGGCGGGGCGGACTGAGCTGACCGGCGGGGCGGGGCGGACTGAGCTGACCGGCGGGGCGGGACGGACTGAGCTGACCGGCGGGACGGACTGAGCTGACCGGCGGGGCGGGGCGGACTGAGCTGACCGGCGGGACTGAGCTGACCGGCGGGGCGGGGCGGACTGAGCTGACCGGCGGGGCGGGGCGGACTGAGCTGACCGGCGGGACTGAGCTGACCGGCGGGGCGGGGCGGACTGAGCTGACCGGCGGGGCGGGGCGGACTGAGCTGACCGGCGGGGCGGGACGGACTGAGCTGACCGGCGGGGCGGGGCGGACTGAGCTGACCGGCGGGGCGGGGCGGACTGAGCTGACCGGCGGGGCGGGGCGGACTGAGCTGACCGGCGGGGCGGGGCGGACTGAGCTGACCGGCGGGGCGGGGCGGACTGAGCTGACCGGCGGGGCGGACTGAGCTGACCGGCGGGGCGGGACGGACTGAGCTGACCGGCGGGGCGGGGCGGACTGAGCTGACCGGCTGGGCGGGGCGGACTGAGCTGACCGGCGGGACTGAGCTGACCGGCGGGGCGGGGCGGACTGAGCTGACCGGCGGGGCGGGACGGACTGAGCTGACCGGCGGGGCGGGGCGGACTGAGCTGACCGGCGGGGCGGGGCGGACTGAGCTGACCGGCGGGGCGGACTGAGCTGACCGGCGGGGCGGGGCGGACTGAGCTGACCGGCGGGGCGGGGCAGACTGAGCTGACCGGCGGGACTGAGCTGACCGGCGGGGCGGGGCGGACTGAGCTGACCGGCGGGGCGGGGCGGACTGAGCTGACCGGCGGGGCGGGGCGGACTGAGCTGACCGGCGGGACTGAGCTGACCGGCGGGGCGGGGCGGACTGAGCTGACCGGCGGGGCGGGGCGGACTGAGCTGACCGGCAGGGCGGGGCGGACTGAGCTGACCGGCGGGGCGGGGCGGACTGAGCTGACTGGTAGGGCGGGGCGGACTGAGCTGACCGGCGGGGCGGGGCGGACTGAGCTGACTGGTAGGGCGGGGCGGACTGAGCTGACCGGCGGGGCGGGGCGGACTGAGCTGACCGGCGGGGCGGGGCGGACTGAGCTGACCGGCGGGGCGGGGCGGACTGAGCTGACTGGTAGGGCGGGGCGGACTGGGCTGACCGGCGGGGCGGGGCGGACTGAGCTGACCGGCGGGGCGGGGCGGACTGAGCTGACCGGCGGGGCGGGGCGGACTGAGCTGACCGGCGGGGCGGGGCGGACTGAGCTGACCGGCGGGGCGGGGCGGACTGAGCTGACCGGCGGGGCGGGGCGGACTGAGCTGACCGGCGGGGCGGGGCGGACTGAGCTGACTGGTAGGGCGGGGCGGACTGAGCTGACCGGCGGGGCGGAGCGGACTGAGCTGACTGGTAGGGCGGGGCGGACTGAGCTGACCGGCGGGGCGGGGCGGACTGAGCTGACCGGCGGGGCGGGGCGGACTGAGCTGACCGGCGGGGCGGGGCGGACTGAGCTGACCGGCGGGGCGGGGCGGACTGAGCTGACCGGCGGGGCGGGGCGGACTGAGCTGACCGGCGGGACTGAGCTGACCGGCGGGACTGAGCTGACCGGCGGGGCGGGGCGGACTGAGCTGACCGGCGGGGGGGGGGCGGACTGAGCTGACCGGCGGGACTGAGCTGACCGGCGGGGCGGGGCGGACTGAGCTGACCGGCGGGGCGGGGCGGACTGAGCTGACCGGCGGGGCGGGGCGGACTGAGCTGACCGGAGGGGCGGGGCGGACTGAGCTGACCGGCGGGACTGAGCTGACCGGCGGGGCGGGGCGGACTGAGCTGACCGGCGGGGCGGGGCGGACTGAGCTGACCGGCGGGGCGGGGCGGACTGAGCTGACCGGCGGGACTGAGCTGACCGGCGGGGCGGGGCGGACTGAGCTGACCGGCGGGGCGGGGCGGACTGAGCTGACCGGCGGGGCGGGGCGGACTGAGCTGACCGGCGGGGCGGGGCGGACTGAGCTGACCGGCGGGACTGAGCTGACCAGCGGGGCGGGGCGGACTGAGCTGACCGGCGGGGCGGGGCGGACTGAGCTGACCGGCGGGACTGAGCTGACCTGCAGGGCGGGGCGGACTGAGCTGACCGGCGGGGCGGGGCGGGGCGGACTGAGCTGACCGGCGGGGCGGGGCGGACTGAGCTGACCGGCGGGGCGGGGCGGACTGAGCTGACCGGCGGGGCGGGGCGGACTGAGCTGACCGGCGGGACTGAGCTGACCGGCGGGACTGAGCTGACCGGCGGGGCGGGGCGGACTGAGCTGACCGGCGGGGCGGGGCGGACTGAGCTGACCGGCGGGACTGAGCTGACCGGCGGGGCGGGGCGGACTGAGCTGACCGGCGGGGCGGGGCGGACTGAGCTGACCGGCGGGGCGGGGCGGACTGAACTGACCGGCGGGGCGGGGCGGACTGAGCTGACCGGCGGGGCGGGGCGGACTGAGCTGACCGGCGGGACTGAGCTGACCGGCGGGGCGGGGCGGACTGAGCTGACCGGCGGGGCGGGGCGGACTGAGCTGACCGGCGGGGCGGGGCGGACTGAGCTGACCGGCGGGACTGAGCTGACCGGCGGGGCGGGGCGGACTGAGCTGACCGGCGGGGCGGGGCGGACTGAGCTGACCGGCGGGACTGAGCTGACCGGCGGGGCGGGGCGGACTGAGCTGACCGGCGGGGCGGGGCGGACTGAGCTGACCGGCGGGGCGGGGCGGACTGAGCTGACCGGCGGGGCGGGGCGGACTGAGCTGACCGGCGGGGCGGAGCGGACTGAGCTGACCGGCGGGGCGGGGCGGACTGGGCTGACCGGCGGGGCGGGGCGGACTGAGCTGACCGGCGGGGCGGGGCGGACTGAGCTGACTGGTAGGGCGGGGCGGACTGAGCTGACCGGCGGGGCGGGGCGGACTGAGCTGACCGGCGGGGCGGGGCGGACTGAGCTGACCGGCGGGGCGGGGCGGACTGAGCTGACCGGCGGGGCGGGGCGGACTGAGCTGACTGGCGGGGCGGGGCGGACTGAGCTGACCGGCGGGGCGGGGCGGACTGAGCTGACTGGTAGGGCGGGGCGGACTGAGCTGACCGGCGGGGCGGGGCGGACTGAGCTGACCGGCGGGGCGGGGCGGACTGAGCTGACTTGCGGGGCGGACTGAGCTGACTGGTAGGGCGGGGCGGACTGAGCTGACCGGCGGGGCGGGGCGGACTGAGCTGACCGGCGGGGCGGACTGAGCTGACCGGCGGGGCGGGGCGGACTGAGTCGGCTGGCGGCGGCAGGATATGTTAGGTGGTCGTCCAGACGCCTGTGTCGGTTATGCCTGTGTGGGAGGCGGAGGAGGACGGGCGTCAAGGTGTGATGCTCGCCAGTAGCATGACGATTGTGGCGTGTGTACGATAATGTGTAAATAAATAATATATACGTGTGTACCCTATTTTGGTATGATTATACCATAAATATCCGCCCTTGCTTCCATGCTCTGCTAACCCATCTCATAAATAGCCGCCGTTAATCTGATGGCATACCAGCGTGGGCGTCAGTGGACACTGTATAGTGCGCTGTCTGCTACCGGGCCGGTGGGTGGGCGGAGGGCGCCATGTGTGGACCTGGCCGTGTGATGCTCATCGTACCAACACGGCCGGCAGGCTTCAAGGAGCTGCCTGCCAACGGCGCCATGCTGCTCTACCTGTCCGCCGACGGCTGCTTCTCCACGCCCAAACACAGCGACGACCCCGGCTACGACTTCGGCGGCGTGGTGACCAACAGCAAGAAGGAGCTGGATACACAGGGACGTTGGCAGGTCAGAGCTGGATACGTCACAGGGACGCTGGCAGGTCAGAGCTGGATACGTCACGGGGATGCTGGCAGGTCAGAGCTGGATACGTCACAGGGACGCTGGCAGGTCAGAGCTGGATACACAGGGATGCTGGCAGGTCAGAGCTGGATACGTCACAGGGACGCTGGCAGGTCAGAGCTGGATACGTCACGGGGATGCTGGCAGGTCAGAGCTGGATACGTCACGGGGATGCTGGCAGGTCAGAGCTGGATACGTCACGGGGATGCTGGCAGGTCAGAGCTGGATACGTCACAGGGACGTTGGCAGGTCAGAGCTGGATACACAGGGATGCTGGCAGGTCAGAGCTGGATACGTCACGGGGATGCTGGCAGGTCAGAGCTGGATACGTCACGGGGATGCTGGCAGGTCAGAGCTGGATACGTCACAGGGACGTTGGCAGGTCAGAGCTGGATACGCAGGCGGGGGGGGGGGGGGGGGGGGTCGGGTCACTGGCCGTGCATGGAGACCGGAGTGGTGTCAGTTTTAGTGTTTCTTGTATGCGGGAGCTGCTTGGCTAATTTCAGCCAAGTCGTCCAAAGCTTGGCATGATTCTTTGCTGCACTAATTGGTGTGCTCTGTGCCAGCTGGCGGCCGTGCTGACCCGTAACGTCGCCGTCGCTGTGGGCCGGCGCAGGTGATGATCAAGGACCTGCACTGCTTCTACCCGGGAGACCTGCAGCCGTTCACCAGGAAGCCGCTGTTCGTCATTGCCGACTCGGACAACTCGGTCGTCTTCCAGAACGTGCCCAACTACTTCGGCCAGACGCTGGTCATCCTCATGTCGCCGCAGTACGTGCCCGGACCGTTCCAAGGTGAGAGCACTCTGCAGTACGTGCCCGGACCGTTCCAAGGTGAGAACACTCTGCAGTACGTGCCCGGACCGTTCCAAGGTGAGAGCACTCTGCAGTACGTGCCCGGACCGTTCCAAGGTGAGAGCACTCTGCAGTACGTGCCCGGACCGTTCCAAGGTGAGAGCACTCTGCAGTACGTGCCCGGACCGTTCCAAGGTGAGAACACTCTGCAGTACGTGCCCGGACCGTTCCAAGGTGAGAGCACTCTGCAGTACGTGCCGGGACCGTTCCAAGGTGAGAACACTCTGCAGTACGTGCCCGGACCGTTCCAAGGTGAGAACACTCTGCAGTACGTGCCCGGACCGTTCCAAGGTGAGAGCACTCTGCAGTACGTGCCGGGACCGTTCCAAGGTGAGAACACTCTGCAGTACGTGCCGGGACCGTTCCAAGGTGAGAACACTCTGCAGTACGTGCCCGGACCGTTCCAAGGTGAGAAGACATGCATGTACGGCACCTGTTCATGGCTGTCGTGCAACTGCTATGTTGCTCTGATCCATGGGTGTTACACAGACGTGCCGATATCTCTCAAAGATCCGATATTTAGGAGCTGTGATCCAGGATCTTGGATTTTTAAAGGTTTGTCGGTGGATCCTAGGGATCATGGACCTCAAGTGTAACGGTTTGCCTATGCAATTTTATTTTGTGCTGGATCTGGAACTCAGTAAAAAAAAAATATCCCAAACTTAAGCTCCAATGTTGTCAGATACTGGGTCTTAAAAACTTCTCTTTTGAGATTTTGCGAGTCCTGCGTGTTATATATTGTATGGGGTCTTATTGGATCCTGGATCTTTTGAAGCTTTTTGCCGTGGCGTCTTATTAAATCATGGATCTTTCAAAAGTAAACTACTGTCAGATCCTGGATCATGGATCTTCTTTGAGGCTTTCTGCAAATGTTTAATGTTCCATGTACTAGTTGAAGGACGCCAGCTAAGCCATACCATAAAAGCGCTCGATAGAGTGGAAAACCTACTCAATATGATATATTGAAGTACGATATGTTTAATGTTACAAAACATTTTGTTTTTATAGTACAAGAAATACGGCATCTGTTGTGCGCCGCTATTTATATTTAAACACCGTTGGGCGACCTGTCTGACGGAAACCTTTGTCGCCCTGGAAAGGAGCAGTCTAAGGGCAGCCTGTTCACACTGTTCACCTGACTGAACCGGTATGTTCCCCCGCAGAGGAGTAGTCTGAGGGCAGCCTGTTCACACTGTTCACCTGACTGAACCGGTATCTTGCCTGCAGAGGAGCAGTCTAAGGGCAGCCTGTTCACACTGTTCGCCTGACTGAACTGGTCTGTTGCCTGCAGAGGAGCAGTCTAAGGGCAGCCTGTTCACACTGTTCACCTGACTGAACCGGTCTGTTGCCTGCAGAGGAGCAGTCTAAGGGCAGCCTGTTCACGCTGTTCCTGCACTCGCCGCTGATGGCGCTCTGCTTGGTGTTCAACCTGGCCAGCCTGCGCGGCCACGTCTGGGACAAGTGTCAGACCACGGTGGCCAGGTTCCTCTCGGAGGCGGCCCGGCTGGTGACCAGCACACGCGCCGTCGGTGAGTGCCGCTCCATCAGCAGGCAGTCCAGCTGTGAGTGCCGCTCCATCAGTAAGTGAGTGCCGCTCCATCAGCAGGCAGTCCAGCTGTGAGTGCCGCTCCATCAGCAGGTGAGTGCCGCTCCATCAGCAGGCAGTCCAGCTGTGAGTGCCGCTCCATCAGCAGGCAGTCCAGCTGTGAGTGCCGCTCCATCACAGCAGGCAGTCCAGCTGTGAGTGCCGCTCCATCACAGCAGGCAGTCCAGCTGTGAGTGCCGCTCCATCAGCAGGCAGTCCAGCTGTGAGTGCCGCTCCATCAGCAGGCAGTCCAGCTGTGAATGCCGCTCCATCAGCAGGCAGTCCAGCTATGAATGCTGCTCCATCAGCAGGCAGTCCAGCTGTGAATGCCGCTCCATCACAGCAGGTAGTCCAGCTGTGAATGCCGCTCCATCAGCAGGCAGTCCAGCTGTGAATGCTGCTCCATCAGCAGGCAGTCCAGCTGTGAATGCCGCTCCATCACAGCAGGTAGTCCAGCTGTGAGTGCTGCTCCATCACAGCAGGTAGTCCAGCTGTGAGTGCCGCTCCATCAGCAGGCAGTCCAGCTGTGAATGCCACTCCATCACAGCAGGTAGTCCAGCTGTGAGTGCCGCTCCATCAGCAGGTGAGTTCCGCTCCATCAGCAGGTGAGTGCCGCTCCATCAGCAGGCAGTCCAGCTGTGAATGCCACTCCATCACAGCAGGTAGTCCAGCTGTGAGTGCCGCTCCATCAGCAGGTGAGTTCCGCTCCATCAGCAGGTGAGTGCCGCTCCATCAGCAGGCAGTCCAGCTGTGAATGCCGCTCCATCACAGCAGGTAGTCCAGCTGTGAGTGCCGCTCCATCAGCAGGCAGTCCAGCTGTGAATGCTGCTCCATCACAGCAGGTAGTCCAGCTGTGAGTGCCGCTCCATCAGCATGCAGTCCAGCTGTGAATGCAGCTCCATCACAGCAGGCAGTCCAGCTGTGAGTGCCGCTCCATCAGCAAGTGAGTGCCGCTCCATCACAGCAGGTAGTCCAGCTGTGAGTGCCGCTCCATCAGCAGGTGAGTGCCGCTCCATCAGCAGGTAGTCCAGCTGTGAGTGCCGCTCCATCAGCAAGTGAGTGCCGCTCCTTCAGCAGATAGTCCAGCTGTGAGTGCCGCTCCATCAGCAGGTGAGTGCCGCTCCATCAGCAGATAGTCCAGCTGTGAGTGCCGCTCCATCAGCAGGTAAGTGTCGCTCCATCAGCAGGTGAGTGTCGCTCCATCAGCAGATAGTCCAGCTGTGAGTGCTGTTGCATCAGCAGGTGAGTTCCGCTCCATCAGCAGGTAGTCGAGCTGTGAGTGCCGCTCCATCAGCAGATAGTCCAGCTGTGAGTGCCGTTGCATCAGCAGGTGAGTTCCGCTCCATCAGCAGGTAGTCCAGCTGTGAGTGCCGCTCCATCAGCAGATAGTCCAGCTGTGAGTGCCGCTCCATCAGCAGGTGAGTTCCGCTCCATCAGCAGGTAGTCCAGCTGTGAGTGCCACTCCATCAGCAAGTGAGTGCCGCTCCATCAGCAAGTGAGTGCTGCTCCATCAGCAGGTGAGTGTCGCTCCATCAGCAGATAGTCCAGCTGTGAGTGCCGCTCCATCAGCAGGTGAGTGCCGCTCCATCAGCAGGTGAGTGTCGCTCCATCAGCAGATAGTCCAGCTGTGAGTGCCGTTGCATCAGCAGGTGAGTTCCGCTCCATCAGCAGGTGAGTGCCGCTCCATCAGCAGGTAGTCCAGCTGTGAGTGCCGCTGCATCAGCAAGTGAGTGCCGCTCCATCAGCAGGTAGTCCAGCTGTGAGTGCTTCTGCATCAGCAAGTGAGTGCCGCTCCATCAGCAGGTAGTCCAGCTGTGAGTGCCGCTGCATCAGCAAGTGAGTGCCGCTCCATCAGCAGGTAGTCCAGCTGTGAGTGCCGCTCCATCAGCAGTTAGTCCAGCTGTGAGTGCCGCTCCATCAGCAGTTAGTCCAGCTGTGAGTGCCGTTCCATCAGCAGGTGAGTGTCGCTCCATCAGCAGGTGAGTGCCGCTCTATCAGCAGGTAGTCCAGCTGTGAGTGCCGTTGCATCAGCAGGTGAGTTCCGCTCCATCAGCAGATAGTCCAGCTGTGAGTGCCGTTGCATCAGCAGGTGAGTTCTGCTCCATCAGCAGGTAGTCCAGCTGTGAGTGCCGCTCCATCAGCAGATAGTCCAGCTGTGAGTTCCGTTGCATCAGCGGGTGAGTTCCGCTCCATCAGCAGGTAGTCCAGCTGTGAGTGCCGCTCCATCAGCAGGTGAGTGTCACTCCATCAGCAGGTAGTACAGGTGTGAGTGCCGCTCCATCAGCAGGTAGTCCAGCTGTGAGTGCCGCTCCATCAGCAGGTAGTCCAGCTGTGAGTGCCGCTCCATCAGCAGGTGAGTGTCGCTCCAGCAGCAGGTAGTCCAGCTGTGAGTGCTGCTCCATCAGCAGATAGTCCAGCTGTGAGTGCTGCTCCATCAGCAGGTAGTCCAGCTGTGAGTGCCGCTGCATCAGCAGATAGTCCAGCTGTGAGTGCCGCTCCACCAGCAGATAGTCCAGCTGTGAGTGCCACTCCATCAGCAGATAGTCCAGCTGTGAGTGCCGCTCCATCAGCAGATAGTCCAGCTGTGAGTGCCGCTCCATCAGCAGGCGAGTGCCGCTCCATCAGCAGGTGAGTGTCGCTCCATCAGCAGGTGAGTGTCGCTCCATCAGCAGGTGAGTGTCGCTCCATCAGCAGGTAGTCCAGCTGTGAGTGCCGCTCCATCAGCAGATATTCCAGCTGTGAGTGCCGCTCCATCAGCAGATAGTCCAGCTGTGAGTGCCGCTCCATCAGCAGATAGTCCAGCTGTGAGTGCCGCTCCATCAGCAGGTAGTCCAGCTGTGAGTGCCGCTCCATCAGCAGATAGTCCAGCTGTGAGTGCCACTCCATCAGCAGGTGAGTGCCGCTCCATCAGCAGGTGAGTGCCGCTCCATCAGCAGATAGTCCAGCTGTGAGTGCCGCTCCATCAGCAGATAGTCCAGCTGTGAGTGCCGCTCCATCAGCAGGTAGTCCAGCTGTGAGTGCCGCTCCATCAGCAGGTAGTCCAGCTGTGAGTGCCGCTCCATCAGCAGGTAGTCCAGATGTGAGTGTCGCTCCATCAGCAGGTAGTCCAGCTGTGAGTGCCGCTCCATCAGCAGGAAGTCCAGCTGTGAGTGCCGCTCCATCAGCAGGTGAGTCCCGCCCCATCAGCAGGTAGTCCAGCTGTGAGTGTCGCTCCATCAGCAGGTAGTCCAGCTGTGAGTGTCGCTCCATCAGCAGGTAGTCCAGCTGTGAGTGCCGCTCCATCAGCAGGTGAGTGCCGCTCTATCAGCAGGTGAGTGCCGCTCCATCAGCAGGTGAGTGCCGCTCCATCAGCAGATGAGTGCCGCTCCATCAGCAGGTGAGTGCCGCTCCATCAGCAGGTGAGTGTCGCTCCATCAGCAGGTAGTCTAGCTGTGAGTGCCGCTCCATCAGCAGGTGAGTGCCGCTCCAACAGCAGGTAGTCCAGCCGTGAGTGCCGCTCCATCAGCAGGTGAGTGCCGCTCTATCAGCAAGTAGTCCAGCTGTGAGTGCCGCTCCATCAGCAGGTAGTCCAGATGTGAGTGCCGCTCCATCAGCAGGTAGTCCAGGTGTGAGTGCCGCTCCATCAGCAGGTAGTCCAGATGTGAGTGCCGCTCCATCAGCAGGTAGTCCAGCTGTGAGTGCCGCTCCATCAGCAGGTGAGTGCCGCTCCATCAGCAGGTAGTCCAGCCGTGAGTGCCGCTCCATCAGCAGGTGAGTGCCGCTCCAACAGCAGGTAGTCCAGCCGTGAGTGCCGCTCCATCAGCAGGTGAGTGCCGCTCTATCAGCAGGTAGTCCAGCTGTGAGTGCCGCTCACGACGGGGCGCTCCGCCGCGGGCCCTGCGATCTCGGTCACCGCGTTCAGGGCGGCTCTGAGAGCGACCAGCTCAGCGCGGGTGCTCGAGCAGAGGCGCCGGCGGGGACTCTGACCTCCCTCGCCTCCTGGTCAGGGAGAGGGAGGAGGACAAGTGGCTCTTCCGCCACCGCAGGTCACGCCCTCGTCCGCCGAGCCGTCCGACCATACCCAGATGGCCTCGTCTTCGGCTGGTAGGGTGCTCAGGTGGCTCTCCGCCGCCGCTCGTCGGGTTTCCGCTGAGGAGCTCTTGCCTCAGATAATGTATTTCGCTAGCTGGGGTGGCCGTGAGCGAAGCCGCGGAAGCCGTCTCCTGCTGACGGCTGCTGCCTGATGTCCCGACAGACCAGGCGTACATCCAGTTCTTCGGCGACGATTTCCTGCGGCTGCTGCTGCTGCGCTACATCTTCTGCGCCGTGGTACTGCGCTGCCACCGCGCCTTCAAGGTCAGACGGACAGACGGACGGACGGACGGACGGACGGACGGACGGACGGACGGACGGACGGACGGACGGACGGACGGACGGACGGACGGACGGACGGACGGACGGACAGACAGACAGACAGACAGACAGACAGACAGACAGACAGACAGACAGACAGACAGACAGACAGACAGACAGACAGACAGACAGACAGACAGACAGACAGACAGACAGACAGACAGACAGACAGACGGACGGACGGACGGACGGACGGACGGACGGACGGACGGACGGACGGACGGACGGACGGACGGACGGACGGACAGACAGACAGACAGACAGACAGACAGACAGACAGACAGACAGACAGACAGACAGACAGACAGACAGACAGACAGACAGACAGACAGACAGACAGACAGACAGACAGACAGACGGACGGACGGACGGACGGACGGACGGACGGACGGACGGACGGACGGACGGACGGACGGACGGACGGACGGACGGACAGACAGACAGACAGACAGACAGACAGACAGACAGACAGACAGACAGACAGACAGACAGACAGACAGACAGACAGACAGACAGGCGCGCTGAGAGCCGGCACCCACAGCACAATCAGTCGATCACCTCGTGTTCAAACAACCAGTCACAGTCGAACACCCTGGCTTTATGTTTGATGTATGCGATTCATTCTTCTCACTCCTATCGGCGAACCGTCTTGCGTGCGGCTGTTGAATGTGTTTATCGATGTGTAGCATTCTTGAACAACGTTGCTGTTGATTTGAATTCTGGCTTGATGGTGCTGTCAAATATATGTCAGTTTTAACCGGAACATTTTGCGCCTATGTTGTCTATGTGTGTGTGTGTGTGTGTTTGTGTCTGGCAGGGCTGTCAGTTCCAGCCTCGGGCGCAG
The DNA here is from genome assembly GCA_036785665.1 of Chirona hameri. Classification (NCBI taxonomy): domain Eukaryota; kingdom Metazoa; phylum Arthropoda; class Thecostraca; order Balanomorpha; family Balanidae; genus Chirona; species Chirona hameri. The sequence continues at coordinate 62,480 of JAXIVJ010003899.1, read as the reverse complement.
CCGGCTCTGCCAGAGGCCGGTCTGCTGGACCACCCCAGTCTGCACAAGCTGGTGCTGGAGCTGGCCACGCTGCTGGACAGCCGCCACCTGCTGCTGCAGTCCTTGCCGAGCCCGCAGGCCACGCCGCCGCCGCCGCCGGCCCAGGGCTGATCTGCTGAAATCCCTCCGCCGCCGGGCCAGGCCTGAAGGTCCCTCCGCCGCCGCCGGTTCAGGCCTGAAGGTCCCTCCGCCGCCGCCAGTTCAGGCCTGAAGGTCCCTCTGCCGCCGCCGGTTCAGGCCCGAAGGTCCCTCCGCCGCCGCCGGTTCAGGCCTGAAGGTCCCTCCGCCGCCGCCGTTTCAGGCCTGAAGGTCCCTCCGCCGCCGCCAGTTCAGGCCTGAAGGTCCCTCTGCCGCCGCCGGTTCAGGCCCGAAGGTCCCTCCGCCGTCGCCGGTTCAGGCCTGAAGGTCCCTCCGCCGCCGCCGGTTCAGGCCTGAAGGTCCCTCCGCCGCCGCCAGTTCAGGCCTGAAGGTCCCTCTGCCGCCGCCGGTTCAGGCCTGAAGGTCCCTCCGCATCCGCCGGTTCAGGCCTGAAGGTCCCTCTGCCGCCGCCGGTTCAGGCCTGAAGGTCCCTCCGCCGCCGCCGGTTCAGGCCTGAAGGTCCCTCCGCCGCCGCTGAGCCAGGCCTGAAGGTCCCACCTCGCAGTCTGATCAGGTCTGCTGCTGTCCATAGCCGTTCCCTCTGCGAGTCAGCGGCAGGTCGGCTGCCTGGCCGGGTCCGTTTCTGTCTCCAGCCGTCCGACTGGTGCCGCCCCGTCCTGGTCGGCCGGCCGGGCGGGTCCGTCTGCGAGTCAGCGGCAGGAGGCCGGCTGCCTGGCCGGGTCCGACTGGTACCGCCCCGTCCTGGCCGTCCTGGCCGTCCTGGCCGTCCTGGTCGGCCGGTCGGGCGGGTCCGTCTGCGAGTCAGCGGCAGGAGGCCGGCTGCCTGGCCGGGTCCGACTGGTACCGCCCCGTCCTGGCCGTCCTGGCCGTCCTGGCCGTCCTGGCCGCCCTGGCCGCCCTGGCCGCCCCTGGCCGCCCTGGCCGCCCTGGCCGCCCTGGCCGCCCTGGCCGCCCTGGCCGCCCTGGCCGTCCTGGCCGTCCTGGCCGGACGGGTGGGTCCGTCTGCGCGCTGAACACGCGGCGCGGTGTGACTGTCCTGGACTCCTGACTGTGTCTGTCTGTTTGTCTGGCTGGCTGTCATGTGTGAGTGTGTCTGGCGGCGGTGTCCCTGGCCACAACGGCTGAGTGATGTGCTGATGATGTGCTGAGTGATGGCAGCTGAGTGATGTGCCAGGACGGCTCTCCAGAGCAGAATCGGTCCGTGCATTCCTTCGAACGAAGTGAATATCTAGATCTCACATTGCACAGGTTCAAGATTTATGTGATATTAGTTTTTGAGCTTAATTTGATATTGATTGTTGTGTGAGGCCAAGCATTTTGTTGTTAGTAATGAGTAGGTTCGTTCCCCTACAGCATGCTTTTAGTCGGCGAGTTGCAGCTGTTGCAGCGTAGCTTCTTCAGGTCGCGTATCTTATTGCGCTGCCAGCGATAGGTCAGAGGACTGCTGACTGCTGGGGACTGAGCCACACTGAGGGGAGATCGCGCCGCCAGCGATAGGTCAGAGGACTGCTGACTGCTGGGGACTGAGCCACACTGAGGGGAGATCGCGCTGCCAGCGATAGGTCAGAGGACTGCTGACTGCTGGGGACTGAGCCACACTGAGGGGAGATCGCGCTGCCAGCGATAGGTCAGAGGACTGCTGACTGCTGGGGACTGAGCCACACTGAGGGGAGATCGCGCTGCCAGCGATAGGTCAGAGGACTGCTGACTGCTGGGGACTGAGCCACACTGAGGGGAGATCGCGCTGCCAGCGATAGGTCAGAGGACTGCTGACTGCTGGGGACTGAGCCACACTGAGGGGAGATCGCGCTGCCAGCGATAGGTCAGAGGACTGCTGACTGCTGGGGACTGAGCCACACTGAGGGGAGATCGCGCTGCCAGCGATAGGTCAGAGGACTGCTGACTGCTGGGGACTGAGCCACACTGAGGGGAGATCGCGCTGCCAGCGATAGGTCAGAGGACTGCTGACTGCTGGGGACTGAGCCACACTGAGGGGAGATCGCGCTGCCAGCGATAGGTCAGAGGACTGCTGACTGCTGGGGACTGAGCCACACTGAGGGGAGATCGCGCTGCCAGCGATAGGTCAGAGGACTGCTGACTGCTGGGGACTGAGCCACACTGAGGGGAGATCGCGCTGCCAGCGATAGGTCAGAGGACTGCTGACTGCTGGGGACTGAGCCACACTGAGGGGAGATCGCGCTGCCAGCGATAGGTCAGAGGACTGCTGACTGCTGGGGACTGAGCCACACTGAGGGGAGATCGCGCTGCCAGCGATAGGTCAGAGGACTGCTGACTGCTGGGGACTGAGCCACACTGAGGGGAGATCGCGCTGCCAGCGATAGGTCAGAGGACTGCTGACTGCTGGGGACTGAGCCACACTGAGGGGAGATCGCGCTGCCAGCGATAGGTCAGAGGACTGCTGACTGCTGGGGACTGAGCCACACTGAGGGGAGATCGCGCTGCCAGCGATAGGTCAGAGGACTGCTGACTGCTGGGGACTGAGCCACACTGAGGGGAGATCGCGCTGCCAGCGATAGGTCAGAGGACTGCTGACTGCTGGGGACTGAGCCACACTGAGGGGAGATCGCGCTGCCAGCGATAGGTCAGAGGACTGCTGACTGCTGGGGACTGAGCCACACTGAGGGGAGATCGCGCTGCCAGCGATAGGTCAGAGGACTGCTGACTGCTGGGGACTGAGCCACACTGAGGGGAGATCGCGCTGCCAGCGATAGGTCAGAGGACTGCTGACTGCTGGGGACTGAGCCACACTGAGGGGAGATCGCGCTGCCAGCGATAGGTCAGAGGACTGCTGACTGCTGGGGACTGAGCCACACTGAGGGGAGATCGCGCTGCCAGCGATAGGTCAGAGGACTGCTGACTGCTGGGGACTGAGCCACACTGAGGGGAGATCGCGCTGCCAGCGATAGGTCAGAGGACTGCTGACTGCTGGGGACTGAGCACACTGAGGGGAGATCGCGCTGCCAGCGATAGGTCAGAGGACTGCTGACTGCTGGGGACTGAGCCACACTGAGGGGAGATCGCGCTGCCAGCGATAGGTCAGAGGACTGCTGACTGCTGGGGACTGAGCCACACTGAGGGGAGATCGCGCTGCCAGCGATAGGTCAGAGGACTGCTGACTGCTGGGGACTGAGCCACACTGAGGGGAGATCGCGCTGCCAGCGATAGGTCAGAGGACTGCTGACTGCTGGGGACTGAGCCACACTGAGGGGAGATCGCGCTGCCAGCGATAGGTCAGAGGACTGCTGACTGCTGGGGACTGAGCCACACTGAGGGGAGATCGCGCTGCCAGCGATAGGTCAGAGGACTGCTGACTGCTGGGGACTGAGCCACACTGAGGGGAGATCGCGCTGCCAGCGATAGGTCAGAGGACTGCTGACTGCTGGGGACTGAGCCACACTGAGGGGAGATCGCGCTGCCAGCGATAGGTCAGAGGACTGCTGACTGCTGGGGACTGAGCCACACTGAGGGGAGATCGCGCTGCCAGCGATAGGTCAGAGGACTGCTGACTGCTGGGGACTGAGCCACACTGAGGGGAGATCGCGCTGCCAGCGATAGGTCAGAGGACTGCTGACTGCTGGGGACTGAGCCACACGAGGGGAGATCGCGCTGCCAGCGATAGGTCAGAGGACTGCTGACTGCTGGGGACTGAGCCACACTGAGGGGAGATCGCGCTGCCAGCGATAGGTCAGAGGACTGCTGACTGCTGGGGACTGAGCCACACTGAGGGGAGATCGCGCTGCCAGCGATAGGTCAGAGGACTGCTGACTGCTGGGGACTGAGCCACACTGAGGGGAGATCGCGCTGCCAGCGATAGGTCAGAGGACTGCTGACTGCTGGGGACTGAGCCACACTGAGGGGAGATCGCGCTGCCAGCGATAGGTCAGAGGACTGCTGACTGCTGGGGACTGAGCCACAGAGGGGAGATCGCGCTGCCAGCGATAGGTCAGAGGACTGCTGACTGCTGGGGACTGAGCCACACTGAGGGGAGATCGCGCTGCCAGCGATAGGTCAGAGGACTGCTGACTGCTGGGGACTGAGCCACACTGAGGGGAGATCGCGCTGCCAGCGATAGGTCAGAGGACTGCTGACTGCTGGGGACTGAGCCACACTGAGGGGAGATCGCGCTGCCAGCGATAGGTCAGAGGACTGCTGACTGCTGGGGACTGAGCCACACTGAGGGGAGATCGCGCTGCCAGCGATAGGTCAGAGGACTGCTGACTGCTGGGGACTGAGCCACACTGAGGGGAGATCGCGCTGCCAGCGATAGGTCAGAGGACTGCTGACTGCTGGGGACTGAGCCACACTGAGGGGAGATCGCGCTGCCAGCGATAGGTCAGAGGACTGCTGACTGCTGGGGACTGAGCCACAGAGGGGAGGTCGCGCTGCCAGCGATAGGTCAGAGGACTGCTGACTGCTGGGGACTGAGCCACACTGAGGGGAGATCGCGCTGCCAGCGATAGGTCAGAGGACTGCTGACTGCTGGGGACTGAGCCACACTGAGGGGAGATCGCGCTGCCAGCGATAGGTCAGAGGACTGCTGACTGCTGGGGACTGAGCCACACTGAGGGGAGATCGCGCTGCCAGCGATAGGTCAGAGGACTGCTGACTGCTGGGGACTGAGCCACACTGAGGGGAGATCGCGCTGCCAGCGATAGGTCAGAGGACTGCTGACTGCTGGGGACTGAGCCACACTGAGGGGAGATCGCGCTGCCAGCGATAGGTCAGAGGACTGCTGACTGCTGGGGACTGAGCCACACTGAGGGGAGATCGCGCTGCCAGCGATAGGTCAGAGGACTGCTGACTGCTGGGGACTGAGCCACACTGAGGGGAGATCGCGCTGCCAGCGATAGGTCAGAGGACTGCTGACTGCTGGGGACTGAGCCACACTGAGGGGAGATCGCGCTGCCAGCGATAGGTCAGAGGACTGCTGACTGCTGGGGACTGAGCCACAGAGGGGAGGTCGCGTAGTGCCCCGACACATGTCAACGAGAAGTCAACGCTAACGGTTCAACGGGATGGGCACGTGGAAAGACTCGCCTTTTGCTGATATTCTGTCGATAGCGTAGCTCAATACCTGCACGTGCGTTGGGAAGGAAAAACTCCATTGTGTTACTCCGTTGCAGCCTGAGCGAGCAATGTGCACAGAGCTATGAATTAGTGTTAAAGCTTCACTTTGAGGTCGTGAGCGTTACTTTCACAGCCGACTATGGTCTGCTGACATCGGAAAAGGCATCTTACCTCAGTTCACAGCCGACTATGGTCTGCTGACATCGGAAAAGGCATCTTACCTCAGTTCACGGCCGACTATGGTCTGCTGACATCGGAAAAGGCATCTTACCTCAGTTCACAGCCGACTATGGTCTGCTGACATCGGAGAAGGCATATTACCTCAGTTGTGCAGTCATATCAGCCTCCACTGCGCAAGCGGCGAGTTTTTGACGGGTCACTGCTTCGGAGTGTAGCGGCGAGTTATGGACGGCGAGTTATGAAAGGCGCCGCATGCTGCTTCGGAGTGTCAGCCTTTAGTCGGAGCAACTCTTGAGATTTAGACTTGAGGTTTAGAAACGGAAATATTGTAAAAATGATTTGTTTTCGTTCAGTAACAGATAGTGTTGATTCCGCATTACGAGTATTGCGCTTTTGACTTTTTAGCCCCGGCAGTACGGAGCTGTGATTTCGGTTTGGCTGCTCTCTTCACCTCGCGCGTGTGTGTGTGTGCGTTCCCGTTAGTTGCGGCATCAGTGTTCCGTTTTGTAATATTTATTGTCCGCCGACCATTGCGCAAATTCTCAAACTTGCGCGACACCCCGAGCCTACTCTTTACTGATTTGATTGTGCATTGTTTGTCCGTTCAGTAGGCTCGCCGTCACTGCATGCTCTGGTCAGTAGCGTGTGAGAGGTGGGAAGCTTGCCGCATGGTATGCCGTCTATCCCGCCCTCCGTCCCAGGCGGCACTGACGGTCACTCCAGTCCAGAGGGCGCTGACGGCACCGTGCCGTCCCCCACACCCCCACCCACGGAGACAGGGCGGTGTCCGTCACCAGCCTGTATTCCCTCACACCGCCAGCCGGCCGTGTGTGAGTGCGGAGTGTGTGAGTGTGTGTACAATACACGGGCTTTACCGACTGCGGCTGTATTACGCGGGGGAGGGGGGACGGCGACTAACGCAGTGGTCACACCGTGATTACCGACTGCGGCTGTATTACGCGGGGGAGGGGGGGACGGCGACTAACGCAGTGGTCACACCGTGATTACCGACTGCGGCTGTATTACGCGGGGGAGGGGGGGGGACGGCGACTAACGCAGTGGTCACACCGTGATTACCGACTGCGGCTGTATTACGCGGGGGAGGGGGGACGGCGACTAACGCAGTGGTCACACCGTGATTACCGACTGCGGCTGTATTACGCGGGGCAGGGGGACGGCGACTAACGCAGTGGTCACACCGTGATTACCGACTGCGGCTGTATTACGCGGGGGAGGGGGGACGGCGACTAACGCAGTGGTCACACCGTGATTACCGACTGCGGCTGTATTACGCGGGGGAGGGGGGACGGCGACTAACGCAGTGGTCACACCGTGATTACCGACTGCGGCTGTATTACGCGGGGCAGGGGGACGGCGACTAACGCAGTGGTCACACCGTGATTACCGACTGCGGCTGTATTACGCGGGGAGGGGGGACGGCGACTAACGCAGTGGTCACACCGTGATTACCGACTGCGGCTGTATTACGCGGGGGAGGGGGGACGGCGACTAACGCAGTGGTCACACCGTGATTACCGACTGCGGCTGTAATACGCGGGGCAGGGGGGACGGCGACTAACGCAGTGGTCACACCGTGATTACCGACTGCGGCTGTATTACGCGGGGGAGGGGGGGACGGCGACTAACGCAGTGGTCACACCGTGATTACCGACTGCGGCTGTATTACGCGGGGGAGGGGGGGACGGCGACTAACGCAGTGGTCACACCGTGATTACCGACTGCGGCTGTATTACGCGGGGAGGGGGGACGGCGACTAACGCAGTGGTCACACCGTGATTACCGACTGCGGCTGTATTACGCGGGGGAGGGGGGACGGCGACTAACGCAGTGGTCACACCGTGATTACCGACTACGGCTGTATTACGCGGGGGAGGGGGGGACGGCGACTAACGCAGTGGTCACACCGTGATGGACAAACAATGGTGTTCACAGCAAACCAGACACAGGCCAAGTTCTCACAGCCGGCACACGATACCAATGTCTGACAAACACGCATGTCTTCAGTGACCGACACGCTGTCTTCAGTGACGACGTACCATCACGGCAAATACCGTACGTGGTGACTTGTATCACATGCTGACTCCACCACTGTGCTAGCGTGTTTACTGACCGGAACTGCCTGTAACCAACGGAAAGGCGCCGCATGCCTCCAGTCTGGTCTGCAGGTGTAACCAACGGAAAGGCGCCGCATGCCTCCAGTGTGGTCTGGAGGTGTAACCGACGGAAAGGCGATCCATGCCTCCAGTCTGGTCTGCAGGTGTAACCGACGGAAAGGCGATCCATGCCTCCAGTCTGGTCTGGAGGTGTAACCGACGGAAAGGCGATCCATGCCTCCAGTCTGGTCTTTAGGTGTAACCGACGGAAAGGCGATCCATGCCGCCAGTCTGGTCTGGAGGTGTAACCTACGGAAAGGCGCCGCATGCCTCCAGTCTGGTCTTTAGGTGTAACCGACGGAAAGGCGATCCATGCCGCCAGTCTGGTCTAGAGGTGTAACCTACGGAAAGGCGCCGCATGCCTCCAGTCTGGTCGGCAGGTTCCTCACAATATTCCATCTGATTTTATTCAGTCATAGAAAATGTCGAGCAACGTATCCTCACATTGTCACCGTCACGCATTGTAGAGATCCAGCGCTCAACAATGTCTCGGCAATAGTCACCCTCACATTGGTGCACTGCACAGCGGGGTCATAGGTCGTATTTTACCGTTAATCAAATCATGTCAACACATCAGACACGAGCTCCCCACCACAGCCTCACCATAGCCACTGCCTGGCATGAACACAGCGTACAGTCACTGCCTGGCAGGAACACAGCGTACAGTCACTGCCTGGCATGAACACAGCGTACAGTCACTGCCTGGCATGAACACAGCGTACAGTCACTGCCTGGCATGTACACAGGGTACAGTCACTGCCTGGCATGAACACAGCGTACAGTCACTGCCTGGCAGGAACACAGCGTACAGTCACTGCCTGGTATGAATACAGGTCACAGGGTGCAGTCCCGTGTCGCTCTCCGTGCTACGACACAGACGATCCCGGCTCGGTGACGGGCCGTCCGCCGCGTCTCCGTCTACTGCGTCTCCGTCTGCCGCCTCTCCGTCTACTGCGTCTCCGTCTGCCGCGTCTCCGTCTACTGCGTCTCCGTCTGCCGCCTCTCCGTCTATGCGTCTCCGTCCGCCGCGTCTCCGTCTACTGCGTCTCCGTCTGCCGCCTCTCCGTCTATGCGTCTCCGTCTGCCGCGTCTCCGTCTACTGCGTCTCCGTCTGCCGCGTCTCCGTCTACTGCATCTCTGTCTGCCGCGTCTCCGTCTACTGCGTTTCCGTCTGCCGCGTCTCCGTCTACTGCGTCTCCGTCTGCCGCGTCTCCGTCTACTGCGTTTCCGTCTGCCGCGTCTCCGTCTACTGCGTCTCCGTCTGCCGCGTCTCCCTCTACTGCGTCTCCGTCTACTGCGTCTCCGTCTGCCGCGTCTCCGTCTACTGCGTCTCCGTCTGCCGCGTCTCCTTCTACTGCGTCTCCGTCTGCCGCATCTCCGTCTACTGCGTCTCCGTTCGCCGCGTCTCCGTCTGCCGCGTCTCCGTCTACTGCGTCTCCGTCTGCCGCGTCTCCGTCTAATGCGTCTCCGTCTGCCGCCTCTCCGTCTGCCGCCTCTCCGTCTACTGTGTCTCCGTCTATGCGTCTCCGTCTGCCGCGTCTCCGTCTACTGCGTCTCCGTCTGCCGCGTCTCCGTCTACTGCGTCTCCGTCTGCCGCCTCTCCGTCTACTGCGTCTCCGTCTGCGGCGTCTCCGTCTGCCGCGTCTCCGTCTACTGCGTCTCCGTCTGCCGCGTCTCCGTCTACTGCGTCTCCGTCTGCCGCGTCTCCGTCTACTGCGTCTTCGTCTACTGCGTCTCCGTCTGCCGCGTCTCCGTCTACTGCGTCTCCGTCTGCTCCAGCAGGTCCCGCAGTGAGGCCGGCACGTCCAGTCCCGGCGCCGACACCGGCGTGGCCGTGCCGAACATTTTGCTGTAGGAGGCCTTGAGGAAGAGCACGTAGTTCTCGAGCATCTTGCCGGTGGCGGTGCTGCGCTCCAGCTTGTCGGTCAGCTCGAGCACGCGCTGCCGCAGCCGGCGGCCCGTCTGCCGACCGGAGGGGGGGGGGGGGGGTGAAGACAGTTGGGCAGGCCAGCCGGCAGTCGACCGGGACCGGGACCGCCACACACTGCCGCACCGTCACATACACTGCGCTAAATGTACTTAGTATGCGAGTCACTAAAACTGAACAGTCAAATCGACACGATGCTAATATACATAACGAAGCACCAATAAGTACTTGAGTCACCTCGACTCTCAGGTAACGGAGGTCCGTCTCGACTCTCCGTTACCTGAGTCAGCTGGTCCGTCTCGACTCTCCGTTACCTGAGTCACCTGGTTCGTCTCGACTCTCCGTTACCTGAGTCAGCTGGTCCGTCTCGACTCTCCGTTACCTGAGTCAGCTGGTCCGTCTCGACTCTCCGTTACCTGAGTCACCTGGTCCGTCTCGACTCTCCGTTACCTGAGTCACCTGGTCCGTCTCGACTCTCCGTTACCTGAGTCAGCTGGTCCGTCTCGACTCTCCCTTACCTGAGTCAGCTGGTCCGTCTCGACTCTCCGTTACCTGGTCCGTCTCGACTCTCCGTTACCTGAGTCAGCTGGTCCGTCTCGACTCTCCGTTACCTGAGTCACCTGGTCCGTCTCGACTCTCCGTTACCTGATTCACCTGGTCCGTCTCGACTCTCCGTTACCTGAGTCAGCTGGTCCGTCTCGACTCTCCGTTACCTGGTCCGTCTCGACTCTCCGTTACCTGAGTCAGCTGGTCCGTCTCGACTCTCCGTTACCTGAGTCACCTGGTCCGTCTCGACTCTCCGTTACCTGAGTCAGCTGGTCCGTCTCGACTCTCCGTTACCTGAGTCACCTGGTCCGTCTCGACTCTCCGTTACCTGAGTCAACTGGTTCGTCTCGACTCTCCGTTACCTGAGTCCAGCTCGACTCTCCGTTACCTGAGTCAGCTGGTCCGTCTCGGCTCTTCGTTACCTGAGTCACCTGGTTCGTCTCGACTCTCCGTTACCTGAGTCACCTGGTCCGTCTCGACTCTCCGTTACCTGAGTCAGCTGGTCCGTCTCGACTCTCCGTTACCTGAGTCAGCTGGTCCGTCTCGACTCTCCGTTACCTGAGTCACCTGGTCCGTCTCGACTCTCCGTTACCTGAGTCAGCTGGTCCGTCTCGACTCTCCGGTACCTGAGTCACCTGGTTCGTCTCGACTCTCCGTTACCTGAGTCACCTGGTCCGTCTCGACTCTCCGTTACCTGAGTCAGCTGGTCCGTCTCGACTCTCCGTTACCTGAGTCAGCTGGTCCGTCTCGACTCTTCGTTACCTGAGTCAGCTGGTCCGTCTCGACTCTCCGTTACCTGAATCAGCTGGTCCGTCTCGACTCTCCGTTACCTGAGTCAGCTGGTCCGTCTCGACTCTCCGTTACCTGAGTCAGCTGGTCCGTCTCGACTCTCCGTTACCTGAGTCAGCTGGTCCGTCTCGACTCTCCGTTACCTGAGTCAGCTGGTCCGTCTCGACTCTCCGTTACCTGAGTCAGCCCTCTCGACTCTCCGTTACCTGAGTCAGCCCTCTCGACTCTCCGTTACCTGAGTCAGCTGGTCCGTCTCGACTCTCCGTTACCTGAGTCAGCTGGTCCCTCTCGACTCTCCGTTACCTGAGTCAGCTGGTCCGTCTCGACTCTCCGTTACCTGAGTCAGCTGGTCCCTCTCGACTCTCCGTTACCTGAGTCAGCTGGTCCGTCTCGACTCTCCGTTACCTGAGTCAGCTGGTCCCTCTCGACTCTCCGTTACCTGAGTCAGCTGGTCCGTCTCGACTCTCCGTTACCTGAGTCACCTGGTTCGTCTCGACTCTCCGTTACCTGAGTCAGCTGGTCCCTCTCGACTCTCCGTTACCTGAGTCACCTGGTTCGTCTCGACTCTCCGTTACCTGAGTCACCTGGTCCGTCTCGACTCTCCGTTACCTGAGTCAGCTGGTCCGTCTCGACTCTCCGTTACCTGAGTCAGCTGGTCCGTCTCGACTCTCCGTTACCTGAGTCAGCTGGTCCGTCTCGACGCTGGCCTGTCTTAGCAGTCTGTTTTCAGCCTCCTGTTTGGCGGTGTGGTCCTCCAGCTGGGTTGCGTGGGCCCGGATCTGGGTCAGCCGCTCAGCCGCCAGCCGAGCATCGTCCGCCGCCTCTGCGCGCGTGGCGTCCAGCTCCCGACTCAGTGCCGCCACCTGCCCAGACGGGAGACTGATGTCAGCTGCCCAGACGAGAGACTAATGTCAGCTGCCCAGACGTGAGACTGATGTCAGCTCAATCAGCAAGCCAGGTAGACATTCATATTAAAGGAGCATAGAAGGTGTGTTTGTTGTTATCTGAATTCGGAATCGATATCATAACAACTGCAACATTGGAGGAAATCATAAGCAGTCTGGAGTGCCTCACATCAGCGCTCCACAAACTGACATCACCGGCGAGTGGCTGTCATATTTCGGCTCTCACCTGGTCGATGCGTTCATCCAGGTACTGAGATGCCTGCGCCAACAGCTCCGTCTTCTGGTGGAGGTCGTCACTGCCAGCATACATTGAGTAAGTACGAGATGCGCATCCCAAATATGATAATGCATCTAGCCGATGCTGCTGCAATCGCTTCATGCAGTGTGCAACAGCCAACAAGTAAAACACTCTAAAATATCACTTCCGAATGTAACATAACGGAACCTCCATCATGTTGAGCTGCTGCTGTCTGTTCTGGCCTGAGCTGCTGCTATCTGTTCTGACCTGAGCTGCTGTTTGTTCTGACCTGACCTGAGCTGCTGCTGTTTGTTCTGACCTGAGCTTGTGCTGCCTGTTCTGACCTGAGCTGCTGCTGTCTGTTCTGACCTGAGTTGCTGCTGTCTGTTCTGACCTGAGCTGCTGCTGTCTGTTCTGACCTGAGCTGAGCTGCTGCTTGTTCTGACCTGAGCTGCTGTTGTCTGTTCTGACCTGAGCTGCTGCTGCCTGTTCTGACCTGAGCTGCTTTCTGTTCTGACCTGAGTTGCTGCTGTCTGTTCTGACCTGAGCTGCTGTTTGTTCTGACCTGAGTTGCTGCTGTCTGTTCTGACCTGAGCTGCTGTCTGTTCTGACCTGAGCTGCTGCTGTCTGTTCTGACCTGAGCTGCTGTCTGTTCTGACCTGAGCTGCTGCTGCCTGTTCTGACCTGAGCTGCTTTCTGTTCTGACCTGAGTTACTGCTGTCTGTTCTGACCTGAGCTGCTGTCTGTTCTGACCTGAGCTGCTGTTTGTTCTGACCTGACCTGAGTTGCTGCTGTCTGTTCTGACCTGAGTTGCTGCTGCCTGGTCTGACCTGAGCTGCTGCTATCTGTCCTGACCTGAGCTGCTGTCTGTTCTGACCTGAGTTGCTGCTGTCTGTTCTGACCTGAGTTGCTGCTGTCTGTTCTGACCTGAGCTGCTGCTGTCTGTTCTGACCTGAGTTGCTGCTGTCTGTTCTGACCTGAGCTGCTGTCTGTTCTGACCTGAGCTGCTGTTTGTTCTGACCTGACCTGAGTTGCTGCTGTCTGTTCTGACCTGAGTTGCTGCTGCCTGGTCTGACCTGAGCTGCTGCTATCTGTTCTGACCTGAGCTGCTGTCTGTTCTGACCTGAGTTGCTGCTGTCTGTTTTGACCTGAGCTGCCGTCTGTTCTGACCTGAGCTGCTGCTGTCTGTTCTGACCTGAGCTGCTGTCTGTTCTGACCTGAGCTGCTGTCTGTTCTGACCTGAGCTGCTGTCTGTTCTGACCTGAGTTGCTGCTGTCTGTTCTGACCTGAGCTGCTGTCTGTTCTGACCTGAGCTGCTGTTGTCTGTTCTGACCTGAGCTGCTGCTGCCTGTTCTGACCTGAGCTGCTGTTGTCTGTTCTGACCTGAGCTGCTGCTGTCTGTTCTGACCTGAGCTGCTGCTGTCTGTTCTGACCTGAGCTGCTGCTGTCTGTTCTGACCTGAGCTGCTGTCTGGTCTGACCTGAGTTGCTGCTGTCTGGTCTGACCTGAGCTGCTGCTGTCTGTTCTGACCTGAGCTGCTGCTGTCTGTTCTGACCTGAGCTGCTGCTGTCTGTTCTGACCTGAGCTGCTGTCTGGTCTGACCTGAGTTGCTGCTGTCTGGTCTGACCTGAGCTGCTTCTATCTGTTCTGACCTGAGCTGCTGCTGTCTGTTCTGACCTGAGCTGCTGCTATCTGTTCTGACCTGAGCTGCTGTCTGGTCTGACCTGAGTTGCTGCTGTCTGGTCTGACCTGAGCTGCTGTCTGGTCTGACCTGAGTTGCTGCTGTCTGATCTGACCTGAGCTGCTGTCTGTTCTGACCTGAGCTGCTGCTATCTGTTCTGACCTGAGCTGCTGCTGTCTGTTCTGACCTGAGCTGCTGCTGTCTGTTCTGACCTGAGCTGCTGCTGTCTGTTCTGACCTGAGCTGCTGCTGTCTGTTCTGACCTGAGCTGTTGTCTGGTCTGACCTGAGTTGCTGCTGTCTGGTCTGACCTGAGCTGCTGTCTGGTCTGACCTGAGTTGCTGCTGTCTGGTCTGACCTGAGCTGCTGTCTGGTCTGACCTGAGCTGCTGCTGTCTGTTCTGACCTGAGCTGCTGTCTGTTCTGACCTGAGCTGCTGTCTGTTCTGACCTGAGTTGCTGCTGTCTGTTCTGACCTGAGCTGCTGTTTGTTCTGACCTGAGTTGCTGCTGTCTGTTCTGACCTGAGCTGCTGCTGTTTGTTCTGACCTGAGCTGCTGCTGTCTGTTCTGACCTGAGCTGCTGTCTGTTCTGACCTGAGTTGCTGCTGTCTGTTCTGACCTGAGTTGCTGCTGTCTGGTCTGACCTGAGCTGCTGTCTGGTCTGACCTGAGTTGCTGCTGTCTGTTCTGACCTGAGCTGCTGTCTGTTCTGACCTGAGATGCTGCTGTCTGTTCTGACCTGAGCTGCTGCTGTCTGTTCTGACCTGAGCTGCTGTTGTCTGTTCTGACCTGAGCTGCTGTCTGTTCTGACCTGAGCTGCTGCTGTCTGTTCTGACCTGAGCTGCTGCTGTCTGTTCTGACCTGAGCTGCTGCTGTCTGTTCTGACCTGAGCTGCTGTTTGTTCTGACCTGAGCTGCTGCTGTCTGTTCTGACCTGAGCTGCTGTCTGTTCTGACCTGAGCTGCTGCTGTCTGTTCTGACCTGAGCTGCTGCTGTCTGTTCTGACCTGAGCTGCTGCTATCTGTTCTGACCTGAGCTGCTGTCTGGTCTGACCTGAGCTGCTGCTGTTTGTTCTGACCTGAGTTGCTGCTGTCTGTTCTGACCTGAGCTGCTGCTGTTTGTTCTGACCTGAGCTGCTGCTGTCTGTTCTGACCTGAGCTGCTGTCTGTTCTGACCTGAGCTGCTGCTGTCTGTTCTGACCTGAGTTGCTGCTGTCTGTTCTGACCTGAGCTGCTGTCTGGTCTGACCTGAGCTGCTGCTGTTTGTTCTGACCTGAATTGCTGCTGTCTGTTCTGACCTGAGCTGCTGCTGTTTGTTCTGACCTGAGCTGCTGCTGCCTGTTCTGACCTGAGTTGCTGTTACCTGTTCTGACCTGAGTTGCTGCTGCCTGGTCTGACCTGAGCTGCTGTCTGTTCTGACCTGAGTTGCTGCTGTCTGTTCTGACCTGAGTTGCTGCTGTCTGTTCTGACCTGAGTTGCTGCTGCCTGGTCTGACCTGAGCTGCTGCTATCTGTTCTGACCTGAGCTGCTGTCTGTTCTGACCTGAGCTGCTGTCTGTTCTGACCTGAGCTGCTGCTGCCTGTTCTGACCTGAGCTGCTGCTGTCTGTTCTGACCTGACCTGAGCTGCTGTCTGTTCTGACCTGAGCTGCTGCTGCCTGTTCTGACCTGAGCTGCTGCTGTCTGTTCTGACCTGACCTGAGCTGCTGTCTGTTCTGACCTGAGCTGCCGCTGTCTGTTCTGACCTGAGCTGCTGCTGTCTGTTCTGACCTGAGTTGCTGCTGCCTGTTCTGACCTGAGTTGCTGCTGCCTGGTCTGACCTGAGCTGCTGCTATCTGTTCTGACCTGAGCTGCTGTCTGTTCTGACCTGAGTTGCTGCTGTCTGTTCTGACCTGAGCTGCTGCTGCCTGTTCTGAACTGAGTTGCTGCTATCTGTTCTGACCTGAGCTGCTGTCTGTTCTGACCTGAGCTGCTGTCTGTTCTGACCTGAGCTGCTGTCTGTTCTGACCTGAGTTGCTGCTGTCTGTTCTGACCTGAGTTGCTGCTGTCTGTTCTGACCTGAGTTGCTGCTGCCTGTTCTGACCTGAGCTGCTGTCTGTTCTGACCTGAGTTGCTGCTGTCTGTTCTGACCTGAGCTGCTGCTGTCTGTTCTGACCTGAGCTGCTGCTGTCTGGTCTGACCTGAGCTGCTGTCTGTTCTGACCTGAGTTGCTGCTGTCTGTTCTGACCTGAGCTGCTGCTGTCTGTTCTGACCTGAGCTGTTGCTGTCTGTTCTGACCTGAGCTTGTGCTGCCTGTTCTGACCTGAGCTGCTGCTGTCTGTTCTGACCTGAGTTGCTGCTGCATGTTCTGACCTGAGCTGCTGCTGTCTGTTCTGACCTGAGTTGCTGCTGTCTGGTCTGACCTGAGCTGCTGTCTGTTCTGACCTGAGCTGCTGCTGCCTGTTCTGACCTGAGCTGCTGCTGCCTGTTCTGACCTGAGCTGCTGCTGTCTGTTCTGACCTGAGCTGCTGTCTGTTCTGACCTGAGCTGCTGTCTGTTCTGACCTGAGCTGCTGCTGTCTGTTCTGACCTGAGTTGCTGCTGCATGTTCTGACCTGAGCTGCTGCTGTCTGTTCTGACCTGAGTTGCTGCTGTCTGGTCTGACCTGAGCTGCTGTCTGTTCTGACCTGAGCTGCTGCTGCCTGTTCTGACCTGAGCTGCTGCTGCCTGTTCTGACCTGAGCTGCTGCTGTCTGTTCTGACCTGAGCTGCTGTCTGTTCTGACCTGAGCTTCTGCTGTCTGTTCTGACCTGAGCTGCTGTTGTCTGTTCTGACCTGAGCTGCTGTCTGTTCTGACCTGAGCTGCTGCTGTCTGTTCTGACCTGAGCTGCTGTTGTTGTCTGTTCTGACCTGAGCTGCTGTCTGTTCTGACCTGAGCTGCTGCTGTCTGTTTTGACCTGAGCTGCTGCTGTCTGTTCTGACCTGAGTTGCTGCTGTCTGTTCTGACCTGAGCTGCTGCTGTCTGTTCTGACCTGAGTTGCTGCTGTCTGTTCTGACCTGAGCTGCTGTCTGTTCTGACCTGAGTTGCTGCTGTCTGTTCTGACCTGAGCTGCTGTCTGTTCTGACCTGAGTTGCTGCTGTCTGTTCTGACCTGAGCTGCTGCTGTCTGTTCTGACCTGAGCTGCTGTCTGTTCTGACCTGAGTTGCTGCTGTCTGGTCTGACCTGAGCTGCTGTCTGGTCTGATCTGAGCTGCTGCTGCCTGTTCTGACCTGAGCTGCTGTTGTCTGTTCTGACCTGAGCTGCTGTCTGTTCTGACCTGAGCTGCTGTCTGTTCTGACCTGAGCTGCTGCTGTCTGTTCTGACCTGAGCTGCTGTTTGTTCTGACCTGAGCTGCTGCTGTCTGTTCTGACCTGAGCTGCTGTCTGTTCTGACCTGAGCTGCTGCTGTCTGTTCTGACCTGAGCTGCTGCTGTCTGTTCTGACCTGAGCTGCTGTCTGTTCTGACCTGAGCTGCTGTCTGTTCTGACCTGAGCTGCTGTCTGTTCTGACCTGAGTTGCTGCTGTCTGTTCTGACCTGAGCTGCTGTTTGTTCTGACCTGAGCTGCTGCTGTCTGTTCTGACCTGAGCTGCTGTCTGTTCTGACCTGAGCTGCTGCTGCCTGCTCTGACCTGAGTTGCTGCTGTCTGTTCTGACCTGATCTGCTGTCTGTTCTGACCTGAGTTGCTGCTGTCTGGTCTGACCTGAGCTGCTGTCTGGTCTGACCTGAGCTGCTGCTGTCTGTTCTGACCTGAGCTGCTGTCTGGTCTGACCTGAGTTGCTGCTGTCTGTTCTGACCTGAGCTGCTGTTGTCTGTTCTGACCTGAGCTGCTGTCTGTTCTGACCTGAGTTGCTGCTGTCTGTTCTGACCTGAGCTGCTGCTGTCTGTTCTGACCTGAGCTGCTGTCTGTTCTGACCTGAGCTGCTGTCTGTTCTGACCTGAGTTGCTGCTGTCTGTTCTGACCTGAGCTGCTGCTGTCTGTTCTGACCTGAGCTGCTGCTGTCTGTTCTGACCTGAGCTACTGCTGTCTGTTCTGACCTGAGCTGCTGTTTGTTCTGACCTGAGCTGCTGCTGTCTGTTCTGACCTGAGCTGCTGTCTGTTCTGACCTGAGCTGCTGTCTGGTCTGACCTGAGCTGCTGCTGTCTGTTCTGACCTGAGCTGCTGTCTGTTCTGACCTGAGCTGCTGCTGTCTGTTCTGACCTGAGCTGCTGCTGTCTGTTCTGACCTGAGCTGCTGCTGTCTGTTCTGACCTGAGCTGCTGTTTGTTCTGACCTGAGCTGTTGTCTGTTCTGACCTGAGCTGCTGTCTGTTCTGACCTGAGTTGCTGCTGTCTGTTCTGACCTGAGCTGCTGTCTGTTCTGACCTGAGCTGCTGCTGTCTGTTCTGACCTGAGCTGCTGTCTGGTCTGACCTGAGCTGCTGTCTGTTCTGACCTGAGCTGCTGCTGTCTGTTCTGACCTGAGCTGCTGCTGTCTGTTCTGACCTGAGCTGCTGCTGCCTGTTCTGACCTGAGCTGCTGCTGTCTGTTCTGACCTGAGCTGCTGTCTGTTCTGACCTGAGCTGCTGTCTGTTCTGACCTGAGCTGCTGTCTGTTCTGACCTGAGCTGCTGCTGTCTGTTCTGACCTGAGCTGTTGCTGTCTGTTCTGACCTGAGCTTGTGCTGCCTGTTCTGACCTGAGCTGCTGCTGTCTGTTCTGACCTGAGTTGCTGCTGCATGTTCTGACCTGAGCTGCTGCTGTCTGTTCTGACCTGAGTTGCTGCTGTCTGGTCTGACCTGAGCTACTGTCTGTTCTGACCTGAGCTGCTGCTGCCTGTTCTGACCTGAGCTGCTGCTGCCTGTTCTGACCTGAGCTGCTGCTGTCTGTTCTGACCTGAGCTGCTGTCTGTTCTGACCTGAGCTGCTGTCTGTTCTGACCTGAGCTGCTGCTGTCTGTTCTGACCTGAGTTGCTGCTGCATGTTCTGACCTGAGCTGCTGCTGTCTGTTCTGACCTGAGTTGCTGCTGTCTGGTCTGACCTGAGCTGCTGTCTGTTCTGACCTGAGCTGCTGCTGCCTGTTCTGACCTGAGCTGCTGCTGCCTGTTCTGACCTGAGCTGCTGCTGTCTGTTCTGACCTGAGCTGCTGTCTGTTCTGACCTGAGCTGCTGCTGTCTGTTCTGACCTGAGCTGCTGTTGTCTGTTCTGACCTGAGCTGCTGTCTGTTCTGACCTGAGCTGCTGCTGTCTGTTCTGACCTGAGCTGCTGTTGTTGTCTGTTCTGACCTGAGCTGCTGTCTGTTCTGACCTGAGCTGCTGCTGTCTGTTCTGACCTGAGTTGCTGCTGTCTGTTCTGACCTGAGCTGCTGTCTGTTTTGACCTGAGCTGCTGCTGTCTGTTTTGACCTGAGCTGCTGCTGTCTGTTCTGACCTGAGTTGCTGCTGTCTGTTCTGACCTGAGCTGCTGCTGTCTGTTCTGACCTGAGTTGCTGCTGTCTGTTCTGACCTGAGCTGCTGTCTGTTCTGACCTGAGTTGCTGCTGTCTGTTCTGACCTGAGCTGCTGTTGTCTGTTCTGACCTGAGCTGCTGTCTGTTCTGACCTGAGTTGCTGCTGTCTGTTCTGACCTGAGCTGCTGCTGTCTGTTCTGACCTGAGCTACTGTCTGTTCTGACCTGAGTTGCTGCTGTCTGGTCTGACCTGAGCTGCTGTCTGGTCTGATCTGAGCTGCTGCTGCCTGTTCTGACCTGAGCTGCTGTTGTCTGTTCTGACCTGAGCTGCTGTCTGTTCTGACCTGAGCTGCTGTCTGTTCTGACCTGAGCTGCTGCTGTCTGTTCTGACCTGAGCTGCTGTTTGTTCTGACCTGAGCTGCTGCTGTCTGTTCTGACCTGAGCTGCTGTCTGTTCTGACCTGAGCTGCTGCTGTCTGTTCTGACCTGAGCTGCTGTCTGTTCTGACCTGAGCTGCTGTCTGTTCTGACCTGAGTTGCTGCTGTCTGTTCTGACCTGAGCTGCTGTTTGTTCTGACCTGAGCTGCTGCTGTCTGTTCTGACCTGAGCTGCTGTCTGTTCTGACCTGAGCTGCTGCTGCCTGCTCTGACCTGAGTTGCTGCTGTCTGTTCTGACCTGATCTGCTGTCTGTTCTGACCTGAGTTGCTGCTGTCTGGTCTGACCTGAGCTGCTGTCTGGTCTGACCTGAGCTGCTGCTGTCTGTTCTGACCTGAGCTGCTGTCTGGTCTGACCTGAGTTGCTGCTGTCTGTTCTGACCTGAGCTGCTGTTGTCTGTTCTGACCTGAGCTGCTGTCTGTTCTGACCTGAGTTGCTGCTGTCTGTTCTGACCTGAGCTGCTGCTGTCTGTTCTGACCTGAGCTGCTGTCTGTTCTGACCTGAGCTGCTGTCTGTTCTGACCTGAGCTGCTGCTGTCTGTTCTGACCTGAGCTGCTGTTGTCTGTTCTGACCTGAGCTGCTGTCTGTTCTGACCTGAGCTGCTGCTGTCTGTTCTGACCTGAGCTGCTGCTGTCTGTTCTGACCTGAGCTGCTGTCTGTTCTGACCTGAGCTGCTGCTGTCTGTTCTGACCTGAGCTGCTGTTGTCTGTTCTGACCTGAGCTGCTGTCTGTTCTGACCTGAGCTGCTGCTGTCTGTTCTGACCTGAGCTGCTGCTGTCTGTTCTGACCTGAGCTGCTGCTGTCTGTTCTGACCTGAGTTGCTGCTGTCTGTTCTGACCTGAGTTGCTGCTGTCTGTTCTGACCTGAGCTGCTGTCTTTTCTGACCTGAGTTGCTGCTGTCTGTTCTGACCTGAGCTGCTGTTGTCTGTTCTGACCTGAGCTGCTGTCTGTTCTGACCTGAGCTGCTGTCTGTTCTGACCTGAGTTGCTGCTGTCTGTTCTGACCTGAGCTGCTGCTGTCTGTTCTGACCTGAGCTGCTGTCTGTTCTGACCTGAGTTGCTGCTGTCTGGTCTGACCTGAGCTGCTGTCTGGTCTGACCTGAGCTGCTGCTGCTTGTTCTGACCTGAGCTGCTGTTGTCTGTTCTGACCTGAGCTGCTGTCTGTTCTGACCTGAGCTGCTGATGTCTGTTCTGACCTGAGCTGTTGTCTGTTCTGACCTGAGCTGCTGTTGTCTGTTCTGACCTGAGCTGCTGTTGTCTGTTCTGACCTGAGCTGCTGCTGTCTGTTCTGACCTGAGCTGCTGCTGTCTGTTCTGACCTGAGCTGCTGTCTGTTCTGACCTGAGCTGCTGTCTGTTCTGACCTGAGTTGCTGCTGTCTGTTCTGACCTGAGCTGCTGCTGTCTGTTCTGACCTGAGCTGCTGCTGTCTGTTCTGACCTGAGCTACTGCTGTCTGTTCTGACCTGAGCTGCTGTTTGTTCTGACCTGAGCTGCTGCTGTCTGTTCTGACCTGAGCTGCTGTCTGTTCTGACCTGAGCTGCTGTCTGGTCTGACCTGAGCTGCTGCTGTCTGTTCTGACCTGAGCTGCTGTCTGTTCTGACCTGAGCTGCTGCTGTCTGTTCTGACCTGAGCTGCTGCTGTCTGTTCTGACCTGAGCTGCTGCTGTCTGTTCTGACCTGAGCTGCTGTTTGTTCTGACCTGAGCTGTTGTCTGTTCTGACCTGAGCTGCTGTCTGTTCTGACCTGAGTTGCTGCTGTCTGTTCTGACCTGAGCTGCTGTCTGTTCTGACCTGAGCTGCTGCTGTCTGTTCTGACCTGAGCTGCTGTCTGGTCTGACCTGAGCTGCTGTCTGTTCTGACCTGAGCTGCTGCTGTCTGTTCTGACCTGAGCTGCTGCTGTCTGTTCTGACCTGAGCTGCTGCTGCCTGTTCTGACCTGAGCTGCTGCTGTCTGTTCTGACCTGAGCTGCTGTCTGTTCTGACCTGAGCTGCTGTCTGTTCTGACCTGAGCTGCTGTCTGTTCTGACCTGAGCTGCTGCTGTCTGTTCTGACCTGAGCTGCTGCTGTCTGTTCTGACCTGAGCTGCTGCTGTCTGTTCTGACCTGAGCTGCTGCTGTCTGTTCTGACCTGAGCTGCTGTCTGTTCTGACCTGAGCTGCTGTCTGTTCTGACCTGAGCTGCTGCTGTCTGTTCTGACCTGAGCTGCTGCTGTCTGTTCTGACCTGAGCTGCTGCTGTCTGTTCTGACCTGAGCTGCTGCTGTCTGTTCTGACCTGAGTTGCTGCTGTCTGTTCTGACCTGAGCTGCTGTCTGTTCTGACCTGAGTTGCTGCTGTCTGTTCTGACCTGAGCTGCTGTTGTCTGTTCTGACCTGAGCTGCTGTCTGTTCTGACCTGAGTTGCTGCTGTCTGTTCTGACCTGAGCTGCTGCTGTCTGTTCTGACCTGAGCTGCTGTCTGTTCTGACCTGAGTTGCTGCTGTCTGGTCTGACCTGAGCTGCTGTCTGGTCTGATCTGAGCTGCTGCTGCCTGTTCTGACCTGAGCTGCTGTTGTCTGTTCTGACCTGAGCTGCTGTCTGTTCTGACCTGAGCTGCTGTCTGTTCTGACCTGAGCTGCTGCTGTCTGTTCTGACCTGAGCTGCTGTTTGTTCTGACCTGAGCTGCTGCTGTCTGTTCTGACCTGAGCTGCTGTCTGTTCTGACCTGAGCTGCTGCTGTCTGTTCTGACCTGAGCTGCTGCTGTCTGTTCTGACTTGAGCTGCTGCTGTCTGTTCTGACCTGAGCTGCTGTCTGTTCTGACCTGAGCTGCTGTCTGTTCTGACCTGAGCTGCTGTCTGTTCTGACCTGAGTTGCTGCTGTCTGTTCTGACCTGAGCTGCTGTTTGTTCTGACCTGAGCTGCTGCTGTCTGTTCTGACCTGAGCTGCTGTCTGTTCTGACCTGAACTGCTGCTGCCTGTTCTGACCTGAGTTGCTGTCTGTTCTGACCTGAGCTGCTGCTGTCTGTTCTGACCTGAGCTGCTGTTGTCTTGTTCTGACCTGAGCTGCTGTCTGTTCTGACCTGAGCTGCTGCTGTCTGTTCTGACCTGAGCTGCTGCTGTCTGTTCTGACCTGAGCTGCTGTCTGTTCTGACCTGAGCTGCTGCTGTCTGTTCTGACCTGAGCTGCTGTTGTCTGTTCTGACCTGAGCTGCTGTCTGTTCTGACCTGAGCTGCTGCTGTCTGTTCTGACCTGAGCTGCTGCTGTCTGTTCTGACCTGAGCTGCTGCTGTCTGTTCTGACCTGAGTTGCTGCTGTCTGTTCTGACCTGAGTTGCTGCTGTCTGTTCTGACCTGAGCTGCTGTCTTTTCTGACCTGAGTTGCTGCTGTCTGTTCTGACCTGAGCTGCTGTTGTCTGTTCTGACCTGAGCTGCTGTCTGTTCTGACCAGAGTTGCTGCTGTCTGTTCTGACCTGAGCTGCTTCTGTCTGTTCTGACCTGAGCTGCTGTCTGTTCTGACCTGAGCTGCTGTCTGTTCTGACCTGAGTTGCTGCTGTCTGGTCTGACCTGAGCTGCTGTCTGGTCTGACCTGAGCTGCTGCTGCCTGTTCTGACCTGAGCTGCTGTTGTCTGTTCTGACCTGAGCTGCTGTCTGTTCTGACCTGAGCTGCTGCTGTCTGTTCTGACCTGAGCTGCTGTCTGTTCTGACCTGAGCTGCTGTTGTCTGTTCTGACCTGAGCTGCTGCTGTCTGTTCTGACCTGAGCTGCTGCTGTCTGTTCTGACCTGAGCTGCTGTCTGTTCTGACCTGAGCTGCTGTCTGTTCTGACCTGAGTTGCTGCTGTCTGTTCTGACCTGAGCTGCTGCTGTCTGTTCTGACCTGAGCTGCTGCTGTCTGTTCTGACCTGAGCTGCTGCTGTCTGTTCTGACCTGAGCTGCTGTTTGTTCTGACCTGAGCTGCTGCTGTCTGTTCTGACCTGAGCTGCTGTCTGTTCTGACCTGAGCTGCTGTCTGGTCTGACCTGAGCTGCTGCTGTCTGTTCTGACCTGAGCTGCTGTCTGTTCTGACCTGAGCTGCTGCTGTCTGTTCTGACCTGAGCTGCTGCTGTCTGTTCTGACCTGAGCTGCTGCTGTCTGTTCTGACCTGAGCTGCTGTCTGTTCTGACCTGAGCTGTTGTCTGTTCTGACCTGAGCTGCTGTCTGTTCTGACCTGAGTTGCTGCTGTCTGTTCTGACCTGAGCTGCTGTCTGTTCTGACCTGAGCTGCTGCTGTCTGTTCTGACCTGAGCTGCTGTCTGGTCTGACCTGAGCTGCTGTCTGTTCTGACCTGAGCTGCTGTCTGTTCTGACCTGAGCTGCTGCTGTCTGTTCTGACCTGAGCTGCTGCTGTCTGTTCTGACCTGAGCTGCTGCTGCCTGTTCTGACCTGAGCTGCTGCTGTCTGTTCTGACCTGAGCTGCTGTCTGTTCTGACCTGAGCTGCTGTCTGTTCTGACCTGAGCTGCTGCTGTCTGTTCTGACCTGAGCTGCTGCTGTCTGTTCTGACCTGAGCTGCTGCTGTCTGTTCTGACCTGAGCTGCTGCTGTCTGTTCTGACCTGAGCTGCTGTCTGTTCTGACCTGAGCTGCTGTCTGTTCTGACCTGAGCTGCTGCTGTCTGTTCTGACCTGAGCTGCTGCTGTCTGTTCTGACCTGAGCTGCTGCTGTCTGTTCTGACCTGAGCTGCTGCTGTCTGTTCTGACCTGAGTTGCTGCTGTCTGTTCTGACCTGAGCTGCTGTTGTTGTCTGTTCTGACCTGAGCTGCTGCTGTTTGTTGTTTGCGGCGCTGGTGGTGGCCTCGGCGGCCGACAGGCGGGTCTGCAGCTGGCGGCGTTCCTCCACAGAGCTGGCCAGCCGATCCTTCAGCCTCTCCGTCTGAGACGTGTGCTGCTCCAGCTGCCCGGCCCAGAGCAGACAGACCGTCAGTATGAGACGTATGCTGCTCCAGCTGCCCGGCCCAGAGCAGACATACCGTCAGTATGAGACGTATGCTGCTCCAGCTGCCCGGCCCAGAGCAGACATACCGTCAGTATGAGACGTGTGCTGCTCCAGCTGCCCGGCCCAGAGCAGACATACCTTCAGTATGAGACGTGTGCTGCTCCAGCTGCCCGGCCCAGAGCAGACAGACCGTCAGTATGAGACGTATGCTGCTCCAGCTGCCCGGCCCAGAGCAGACATACCGTCAGTATGAGACGTGTGCTGCTCCAGCTGCCCGGCCCAGAGCAGACAGACCGTCAGTATGAGACGTGTGCTGCTCCAGCTGCCCGGCCCAGAGCAGACAGACCGTCAGTATGAGACGTGTACTGCTCCAGCTGCCCGGCCCAGAGCAGACATACCGTCAGTATGAGACGTGTGCTGCTCCAGCTGCCCGGCCCAGAGCAGACAGACCGTCAGTATGAGACGTGTGCTGCTCCAGATGCCCGGCCCAGAGCAGACAGACCGTCAGTATGAGACGTGTGCTGCTCCAGCTGCCCGGCCCAGAGCAGACATACCGTCAGTATGAGACGTGTGCTGCCCCAGCTGCCCGGCCCATAGAAGACATACCGTCAGTAAAAGACGTGTGCTGCTCCAGCTGCCCGGCCCAGAGCAGACAGACCGTCAGTATGAGACGTGTGCTGCTCCAGCTGCCCGGCCCATATAAGACATACCGTCAGTATGAGACGTGTGCTGCCCCAGCTGCCCGGCCCATAGAAGACATACCGTCAGTATGAGACGTGTGCTGCCCCAGCTGCCCGGCCCATAGAAGACATACCGTCAGTATGAGACGTGTGCTACCCCAGCTGCCCGGGCCAGAGCAGACATACCGTCAGTCCTGACCCGGCCGGCCGCCGGACACGGCAGAATTATCATCAATAGAATCAATAAACTACAGTTAGCGTCAATCTTGGACATTACAAGTGAACGTGCGAAAAGGCTGTATATTCGTTGTTATTATCATGGATACCTGGATGGGAAACTCCGCTCGCAAACCCTGTGCCAAATAAAGTGCCGCTAGATGGCAGGACTAACAATGTCGCGCCGGAAGCCAGAGTTTCCTATCCAGGTATTAGTGGGATGGGAAACTCCGCTCGCAAACCCTGTGACGAATAAAAGGCCTCTAGATGGCAGGACTAACAATGTCGCACCGGAGGCCTGAGTTTCCTATCCAGGTATTAGTGGGATGGGAAACTTCGCTCGCAAACCCTGTGACGAATAAAGGGCCTCTAGATGGCAGGACTAACAATGTCGCGCCGGAGGCCTGAGTTTCCTATCCAGGTATTAGGTAATCCATGTTATTATCGATCGGTCACAAAGCGCAAGTTAGGTCTTCCTTCAAGTAGGGGGAATCTACGTATGATCGGCCCGACCAAGCCGTAGCCATGGTTTTCAGAGGCTTATTTATTGGTAAACTACTTGGTCGATGTGCCTGTAAATGTGCATACAAAAACACTCATGTCGTAAGAGTGTCGTATTAACTAGGATTTGAAATTCTGCGTTGTGGGCTTGTCGGCTTTAGGGGCAGCGTGCGCCGACCTTTGAAGTGGGCTATGGCAGTAGGCTTCTCTTTGAAGCCTACTGGCATATACCACGCACTCGACTTATTCCCGTCATGACCACAGCCCCTCGGGTCCAGATAACGACGAAGGCTCACCGCCCCAAACTTCAGTTGAGATACAGTTTGTTTATTTTGGCGAGGTATATTGTTTGTTTTGGCGAGGTATATTTTGGAAGTGGACTCCGAAGACATGCCTAAATAATGCACTAGGTATAAAGTAGATACCTAGTTATATTTGAGTCACGTAAAATATACATTATTATATAAATTACGCATGTTCTGGAGTTCAGAACATACGTAGTAAACTGCATCTGAGCTGCAGGAGCGGACAGCGGCGAACCCGATCGGCAACTGGACACGAAAGGCGAAACGGGACAACGGGACACGAAAGGCCGGCGCTATGACGGGAATAAGTCGAATCCGTTCAAACATCAGTTGATTGAATGTTTTGTAGGCTTAAATATTAATCAAGTGCCACTGTGCCGTATTGCACCCCTTGTACAACTTAACTATGCACTAGTTCAATTTCTGGTGATATTGCCTTTACCTTGGTGTTTTCTTGGTCTTGGTCTTCTTGTTTTTGTCTTGCCTTTACGGCTATGGAAGTCTCCAATGTTCGGTGTTACTGTGTGGTCTATTGCAGTATCCATCCCGTGGTGTTAGTGTTGTGTGCGCTAATGCAGTCTCCAGTACTTGGTGTTACTGCTATGTACGCTACTGTAGTCTCCAGTACTTGGTGTTACTGCTATGTACGCTACTGCAGTCTCCAGCAGACGGTGCTACTGTTGTGTGCGCTACTGCAGTCTCCGGTACTTGGTGTTAGTGTTGTGTGAGCTACTACAGTATCCAGCCCGTGGTGTTAGTGTTGTGTGAGCTACTACAGTATCCAACCCATGGTGTTAGTGTTGTGTGAGCTACTACAGTATCCAGCCCGTGGTGTTAGTGTTGTGTGAGCTACTACAGTATCCAACCCATGGTGTTAGTGTTGTGTGAGCTACTACAGTATCCATACCGTGGTGTTAGTGTTGTGTGAGTTACTACAGTATCCAGCCCGTGGTGTTAGTGTTGTGTGAGCTACTACAGTATCCAGCCCGTAGTGTTAGTGTTATGTGAGTTACTACAGTATCCAGCCCGTGGTGTTAGTGTTGTGTGAGCTACTACAGTATCCAGACCGTGGTGTTAGTGTTGTGTGAGCTACTACAGTATTCAGCCCGTGGTGTTAGTGTTGTGTGAGTTACTACAGTATCCAGCCCGTGGTGTTAGTGTTGTGTGAGCCACTACAGTATCCAGCCCGTAGTGTTAGTGTTGTGTGAGTTACTACAGTATCGAGTACTTGGTGTTAGTGTCGTGTGAGCTACTACAGTATCCAGCCCGTGGTGTTAGTGTTGTGTGAGCTACTACAGTATCCAGCGCGTGGTGTTAGTGTTGTGTGAGTTACTACAATATCCAGCCCGTGGTGTTAGTGTTGTGTGAGTTACTACAGTATACAGCCCGTGGTGTTAGTGTTGTGTGAGCTACTACAGTATCCAGCCCGTGGTGTTAGTGTTGTGTGAGCTACTACAGTATCCAGCCCGTGGTGTTAGTGTTGTGTGAGCTACTACAGTATCCAGCCCGTGGTGTTAGTGTTGTGTGAGCTACTACAGTATCCATCCCGTGGTGTTAGTGTTGTGTGAGCTACTACAGTATCCAGCCCGTGGTGTTAGTGTTGTGTGAGCTACTACAGTATCCAGCCCGTGGTGTTAGTGTTGTGTGAGTTACTACAGTATCCAGCCCGTGGTGTTAGTGTTGTGTGAGCTACTACAGTATCCAACCCGTGGTGTTAGTGTTGTGTGAGCTACTACAGTATCCAGACCGTGGTGTTAGTGTTGTGTGAGCTACTACAGTATCCAGCCCGTAGCTGTTGTGTGAGCTAATACAGTATCCAGCCCGTGGTGTTAGTGTTGTGTGAGTTACTACAGTATCCAGCCCGTGGTGTTAGTGTTGTGTGAGCTACTACAGTATCCAGCCCGTGGTGTTAGTGTTGTGTGAGCTACTGCAGTCTCCAGTACTTAGTGTTAGTGTTGTGTGAGTTACTGCAGTCTCCAAGACTTGGTGTTAGTGTTGTGTACGCTACTGCAGTCTCCGGTACTTGGTGTTAGTGTTGTGTACGCTACTGCAGTCTCCGGTACTTGGTGTTAGTGTTGTGTGCGCTACTGCAGTCTCCAGGTGGTGTTATATTTGTATAAGTCTGGCTCACTGGCAATGATCCTCAGTTTCTACTGCGCAATACAAATCAATGAGATGATTGACCACATGCCGTTGATCAAACCAAACCAAGCTTCCATGCAGGCAAGATGAATAGTAATTAACTTCGAAAATGTGGATTCGGTAAACGAAGGCATTGTTAGTCCGCGAGTTACTGGGGTATATTTCATAACGCGACTTACTGGGGGGGGGGCTATTTTTTGCCCCCCCCCCCCCTCCCCTCCCCCCTCGGATCTCCGGAACTACTGGACCGAATGTACAAATTCAAACGGCATTCGATAGCCCTGGGAAATTTATCGAGGGAAACATAATATTGTTGACTTCGGGATCACCGATGACGTCACAGGTCAGGTCAAGTACAAAATGTTTGACCGTGTCAAAAGGTCTCGATGGATGGAATTGTCGCGCAAAATTGCTATATTAAGCGCATAGGCTGTCGATAAATCGGTATGATTCGTGTGTCTGACACTTCTAAGTACCTTTCTAAGCTGTTTATGACCTTAGGTCATCCGAGGTCACGAGGTCAAACTGCAGATTACGGTCATTAGGCGTTGTAACACATGTGTATGTTTTTTTTCGTCTAGAACGCGAAAAATGACCTTAGAACATTGTTTGTTCCATATAAATAGAAGTAAAAAGCAAAAATGGAAATGCGTTTTTTATGCATAGTAGTGCTGTGAGAGGTGATCGATTTTTGTCATTTAATGGTCATAACTAGTGATTTTTTAAGATATCGACTTCAAATTTGGTACACATATTCACCGCACACGTATCGATCACATATATTCCGGTTTTGGGATAATTCTGATTTTTCTTGAAAATGTAAAAAAAAATGGATTTCTCAAAATTTTGAATTCCAAAAAAACTCAAAAATCCGAGATAATTGTTTGATTTTGTGTTTTTTTTTTTTACAAACGGACATTTATTTTAATGATGCACATGCAAGTAATCATCAAACACACAACACAACGTGCGAACCTTAGAAGCGACATGGTAAACATATTCGTAGGGATACATGTAGGCAATTTAGTTGTGAACAGCCATTGTTTTATTTGTATCCATGAGTTAACCCGCGCACTGCAGAGGGGTTGATTTCCGCCCCCCCCCCCCCCCCCTCAGGTTGCTCAAAGATAGCGAAAAAACGGCGGCGCGCAGCGCCGCCGGGTTTTGATACACATGTTAGGACATCAATTGCGCACACTTTGAGAAACAAAATATGCTCGGGTCATCTCAGGTCAGGTCACCAGACCAGGTCAAGTGAACCCACCACCAAAAATGTTTGCAGTTGTGCCAAAGCCAGAGTTTTTCACCGATCAGGTTGAAACTTACAGGATGTCATGAGGGCATCAGTACTTACAATTTGTTTAACTCGGAATTTTGATATCGGTGACCTAAGGTCAGGTCATTTTCGTAACCTCCCCATAATAAGTCAATGGGGAAATATACAAATGCTTCCTATTTCAAGGATATGCATGGTACTAGTCCAATTACTTCTGGATCATGTTATTATAGGATATTCTTGATGATCCAAGTGTAAGTTTTGTTCAGTGACCCTTATTGGGTCATTGGAGGTCATGTGGGGTCACCATCACTTTTTTGTCAATAACTCTCGACATAATGAAGATAGAGAAGTAAAACAGACATCAATGTGTTTGTCTCGTCGAGATACGTCTTCCCATATGCAACATTCCCTACTTCGGTCACCACTTGACCTTGACCTTAGGTCAAATTTTTAAGTTAATTTAACAAGGTCACCATATATATCATTAAAAGCGCCTTGACAAGATAAACAAAATGGCGTAAACAGTTTTCCGTTATCTGTATTAAGTAAAAAGTTAATTGCAAAAAACGATTTAGCAAAAAAACGGCATTTTTCCCCTTTTTGACCTCTGGAGCCTCAAATATTGACCTGAGATCAAATCTGAGGACACCTTAGCGATTACAAATTGCACTGGCTGGCGTTTTTTTCCGTTTGTTTCTAAATATCATCGTTTCTGAGATATATGGGAATTTCTGGAACGATGTCCTAAAACAGGAAAAAACTGGAAAATTTGACCTTTGATGACCTCTGGTGACCTCAATTTTGACCTGACTGTAAAAAAAAACACTGAAATACTTTCGATAGAAAATGTATGAAGCTATCAAATGCCATTTTTCGCTTCTCGCTACGTTGCGTAGTTTTCGAGATCTCAGGGGGGGGGGGGGGGGCGGAAATCAACCCTCCCTGCAGTTCGTGTTCGGCGCAAAGCCCCTGCAGTGCGCGGGTTAAACGTCTTTTTTAAATGGTGCAAACAACATAGATACCCATACGACACAGGGTATAAGCTGACGTAGTCCATAGTGTTGAGTCGACATACGTTGACTGGCGTGCAGCATACAGTTAAGGCACACTAACATCACTGCGCGCTGTGTGTGTATGCGCACGCGCGTGTGTGTGCGTGTGCGTGTGCGTGTGCGTGTGCGTGTGCGTGTGCGCACGCGCGTGTGTGTGCGTGTACGTGTGCGTGTGCGTGTGCGTGTGCGTGTGCGCACGCGCGTGTGTGTGCGTGTGCGTGTGCGTGTGCGTGTGCGTGTGCGTGTGCGTGTGCGCACGCGCGTGTGTGTGTGCGTGTGCGTGTGCGTGTGCGTGTGCGTGTGCGTGTGCGTGTGCGTGTGCGTGTGCGCACGCGCGTGTGTGTGCGTGTGCGTGTGCGTGTGCGTGTGCGTGTGCGTGTGCGTGTGCGTGTGCGCACGCGCGTGTGCGTGTGCGTGTGCGTGTGCGTGTGCGTGTGCGTGTGCGTGTGCGTGTGCGTGTGCGTGTGCGTGTGCGTGTGCGTGTGCGCACGCGCGTGTGTGTGCGTGTGCGTGTGCGTGTGCGTGTGCGTGTGCGTGTGCGTGTGCGCACGCGCGTGTGTGTGCGTGTGCGTGTGCGTGTGCGTGTGCGCACGCGCGTGTGCGTGTGCGTGTGCGTGTGCGTGTGCGTGTGCGTGTGCGTGTGCGTGTGCGTGTGCGTGTGCGTGTGCGTGTGCGTGTGTGTGTGTGTGTGTGTGTGTGTGTGTGTGTGTGTGTGTGTGTGTGTGTGTGTGTGTGTGTGTGTGTGTGTGTGTGTGTGTGTGTGTGTGTGGGTGTGGGTGTGGGTGTGGGTGTGGGTGTGGGTGTGTGGGTGTGGGTGTGGGTGTGGGTGTGGGTGTGGGTGTGGGTGTGGGTGTGGGTGTGGGTGTGGGTGTGGGTGTGGGTGTGGGTGTGGGTGTGGGTGTGGGTGTGGGTGTGGGTGTGGGTGTGGGTGTGGGTGTGGGTGTGGGTGTGGGTGTGGGTGTGGGTGTGGGTGTGGGTGTGGGTGTGGGTGTGGGTGTGGGTGTGGGTGTGGGTGTGGGTGGGTGGGTGCGTGCGTGCGTGCGTGCGTGCGTGCGTGAGTGCGTGCGTGCGTGCGTGCGTGCGTGCGTGCGTGCGTGCGTGTGTGTGTGTGTGTGTGTGTGTGTGTAAGTGTGTAAGTGTGGGGTTGAAGAAATCCGACAAACAAGGGTAGTTTGCGTTATGCACTATTCTGGTCTATTGTCAGTAATTTGATTTAAGACAATTGAGTTTATCTTAAACATGTGATGTGACATGAATCAACCCCCCCTGCAAATAGACCGACTGGGGTTCTGGTCTATTGTCAGTAATTTGATTTAAGACAATTGAGTTTATCTTAACCCGCGCACTGCAGGGGGGGTTGATTCCCCCCCCCCCCCCCCCCTCAGGTTTTTCAAAGATAGCGAAAAAACAGCGGCGCGCAGCGCCGCCAGGTTTTGGTACACCTATTAGGACATCAATTGCGCACACTTTGGAGGGAAAAAATATACTCAGGTCATCTCAAGTCAGGTCACCAGACCAGGTCAAGTGACCCCACCACCAAAAATGTTTGCAGTTGTGCCAAAGCCAGAGTTTTTCACCGATCAGGTTGAAACTTACAGGATGTCATGAGGGCATCAGTACTTACAATTCGTTTATCTCGGAATTTTACATCGGTCACCTAAGGTCAGGTCAATTTCGTAACCTCCCCATAATAAGTCAATGGGGAAATATACAAATGCTTCCTATTTCAAGGATATGCATGATATTAGTCCAATTACTTCTGGATCATGTTATTATAGGATATTCTTGATGATCCAGGTGTAAGTTTTGTTCAGTGACCCCTATTGGGTCATTTGAGGTCATGCGAGGTCACCATCACTTTGTTGTCAATAACTCTCGACATAATGAAGATAGAGAAGTAAAACAGACATCAATGTGTTTGTCTCGTTGAGACACGTCTTCCCATATGCAACATGCCCTACTTAGGTCACCACTTGACCTTGACCTGAGGTCAAATTTTAAGTTGACTTAACAAAGTCACCATATATATCATGCAAAGCGCCTTGACAAGTTAAACACAATGGCGTAAACAGTTTTCCGTTATCTTTATTAAGTAAAAAGTTAATAGCAAAAAACGATTTAGCAAAAAAAAACGGATTTTTCTTTTTGACCTCTGGAGCCTCAAATATTGACCTGAAATCAAATATGAGGACACCCTTAGCAATTGCAAATTTCACTGGCTGGCGTTTGTTTTTTTCCGTTTACGTATAACTATAATCGTTTCTGAGATATATGGGAATTTCTGGAGCGATGTCATAAAACAGGAAAAACTGGAAAATTTGACCTTTGATGACCTCTGGTGACCTCAATTTTGACCTGACCTAAAATAACACTGAAATACTTTCGATAGAACATGTATGAAGCTATCAAATGCTTTTTTCCGCTTCTCGCTACGTTGCGTAGTTTTCGAGATCTCAGGGGGGGGGGCGGAAATCAACCCCCCCTGCCGTTCGTGTTCGGCGCAAAGCCCCTGCAGTGCGCGGGTTAAATATCGTACCTTTGACAGCGTTTTCCGCAAACCATTATTTTGAAACAAAAACCGAAGAACATGACGTCACTCTGACGTCATTTTCGGTTGACCTATCATAACCTCATATTTTTCCTTTTGCCAACATGTGAGAGATGTTGGCAAGTTGCAGTACCTTCTCTCCAATTGATGTGAGAGAAGGTACTGCAAATTTGGTGACAATACCGGTGTTCGTTTAGGAGTTATTGCAAAATAACGGGAGGGGGGGCAAAAAATAGCCCCCCCCCCCAGTAAGTCGCGGGTTAAAGGGAGTAGGTCACCTTGAAAGTTGTCTTGAAATTCAACCATACGGTGCATCTTGAGCCCAAAACTACGAATATGACTTTGGTTTGGACAACTGATGGTAGATATATGTGGAGAAAGAAGTAAGTTTCTCTTTGTATTTCACGAGAAATCTTAGATAGCAGCTGGCGTTCTGGCTCCGCCCCGCTCCGCCTGACGCCAAGTACAGTCTCTGACAAGGGGCCGCCGCGCCGCCCGGGCGGCTGAGCGGATATTAACGACGACGAGGCGTCGTGATTAGAGATAACGTGCCAGAGAGTGTAGTTGCCTCCGGTGCCCGCGTTCATGTCCCGATCGTGGCCCGGAACAGCGGACATGAAACCGGGTCCTGTGTCGAGATTGCTTAACGTACTTACCCGGAACTTTCTGAAGGGCCAGTATTTCTGAGGGGCCCATTTCTGGTGGGGGCCCGGTCTTGGTCAGGCCCGATCGAGGCAGGGGCCCGGTTCTGGCAAAGACGTGATATGGGCAGTGGCGGATCCAGAGGAGGACCAGGGAGCCTTGTACCCCCCCCCCCCCCCCCTTGAGCCTCGAAGGGGCCCAATGGGCCGAGGGGCCCCATAGGCGAGATCGAAGTGACTACAAACGAATTTCACTCCGCTTTCAAACGAAGCGCAAGTAAAGTATTCCACAGTAAGACAACCGGTGGGAGCCGACTGGCCGACTGTGGGTGCCGACTGGCCGACTGTGGGTGCCGACTGCCGACTGTGGGTGCCGACTGCCGACTGTGGGTGCCGACTGCCGACTGTGGGTGCCGACTGCCGTCTGTGGGTGCCGACTGGTCGACTGTGGGTGCCGAATGTGGGTGCCGACTGGCCGACTGTGGGTGCCGACTGCCGACTGTGGGTGCAGACTGCCGACTGTGGGTGCCGACTGCCGACTGTGGGTGCCGACTGTGGGAGCCGACTGGCCGACTGTGGGAGCCGACTGGCCGACTGTGGGTGCCGACTGGCCGACTGTGGGTGCCGACTGCCGACTGTGGGTGCCGACTGCCGACTGTGGGTGCCGACTGTCCGGTGGGTGCCGACTGCCGACTGTGGGTGCCGACTGTCCGGTGGGTGCCGACTGCCGACTGTGAGTGCCGACTGACCGGTGGGTGCCGACTGCCGACTGTGGGTGCCGACTGTCCGGTGGGTGCCGACTGCCGACTGTGGGTGCCGACTGCCGGCTGTGGGTGCCGACTGACCGGTGGGTGCTGACTGCCGTCTGTGGATGCCGACTGCCGACTGTGGGTGCCGACTGCCGACTGTAGGTGCCGACTGCCGACTGTGGGTGCCGACTGACCGGTGGGTGCCGACTGCCGACAAATGGCCGACTGCCGTCCGACCATTCTTAATTTTCTTGAAAAGTTGTGCATTGGGGGTTTCAAGGGCGGGGAATTTATTGGTGGTGACAAAAAATTCCCCCAAAAAATATTCCCAAAATACGGCCTTCCGTATTTTCCCAAGTTCACTGTGCAGGCCTAATTTTGACGGCCAATAACTCCAGAGACTAAAGAAGGCGATTTTGATAAACGTTTTGTTTTGTTTGGATCGGAATTAGTCAAAGAACAATTTGGGAATCTCGGATTTTCGATTTTTGTTTTTGTTTTTACGTGACCTCGTGACCTACATTTTGCGCCGTGACCTTGACCTGTTGGAAACTGAAATTAGCATTTTCGTCTGATGAGGATTTGAGTTCCATTGATATCCTTTCGTATCAACAAATATAAATAGTGTGGTTCGACCTGTAAAAACTTTTGAGCCTTGCAATGCTGACACAATACGCTGTTTGGGTACGTTACGAAAAACAAAACAATCGAAAGCTCTTGAAATATGCAATCGCCATTTGTGTCCTCAAATTTGACCTCATGTCAGCATCGATATGGTAGCATTTAACAGTGCGGAAGCTCTTATACCAGTCCGTCTTTTACCAAATATTTCAAACGTATTTTCCTGTAACTCTTATATTAAGCGTTATGTGTTATTCTATAGAGACCGGTGGCGAAGGATAATTCACATGTAATTTAGTAGAAATCATACAAAAGGGTAGTTCTTTCTCTTCGACATCTATGGCAAGCTGAGACGTGGTATAAGTTCCAGAGGCGTAGCCAGAGGGGTACAAATGGTGCTCCTGCACCAGGGATATTTTGCCGGGCCCCCTATGCCCGGCTGCAACCACACGGCCTGGCGGCCGTGATTTTATGTTGTTGTAAAATGCCATGAGAGAAACGGATCCAAAGCCCTCTCACACAATACAAGAACCCTCCTAGTCTGTCAGAGAGCTCTATGATAAGGAGGAAGCACCCTTGCGAGGACCCTCTCAGGCCTGGAATGGGCCCTCTCAGGCCTGTAATAGGCACTCTCAGGCCTGGAATAGGCCATCTCAGACCTGGCATGGGCCCTCTCCAGGGGCGTAGCCAAGTGGGGTGGGGGGGGGGACCGGGAAATTGCCCCCCTGAAGGTCGGTATACGTGCCCCC
The DNA here is from genome assembly GCA_036785665.1 of Chirona hameri. Taxonomy (NCBI): domain Eukaryota; kingdom Metazoa; phylum Arthropoda; class Thecostraca; order Balanomorpha; family Balanidae; genus Chirona; species Chirona hameri. The sequence continues at coordinate 26,544 of JAXIVJ010003899.1, read as the reverse complement.
TTTGGTAAAAAATATATATATTTTTCGTTTTTTAAAGGAAAAATGTTGAAAATATGCCCCTCTAAGGATATAGTGGGCCAAATCCGGTGAGTTGTTTTTCGGCGGGGGTACTTTATGCTCCCCCTGAGCAAAAATTGCACCCCCTGGAGTGAATCCTGGCTACGCCACTGAGCAAGTACTGTTATTTATTCGTGTTACGATTTTGTAGGTTCGTGGGCGTTCTTTTATGTGACGTAAGGTGTTTTGCGGGCGCCTGGCTCCATCAAAAATACTGGGGCCTTCGGCCCCAGGGGGCCCTCGCTCGGTTGCCAGAGGGGCCCGCCTGGCCTCCAGGAGGGGGGGGGGGGGGGGCATGGCCCCCTTGCGCCCCCCCCCCCCCTTGCCTACGCCCTTGTATATACGCAGGCTGCTTGTAACGTAAGCAACCGTTGTGAGGACCCGAAACAAGTTTCGGGCGCCCGATACAGAGTCTTCAAAAAGGGCCCACTAGTCCTGTGTCAAAATTACTTAGCGTAGCGAGGTAATTCTTTCACCACAACCCGTTTTTTTATCTGCTCTACAAATCTGCTATCTCAGTTCAAAACCCCATGTTAAAGGTGAACTATTCATTTTAATAATGGCGCGTTTCCTACAAATGTGCCGCGGAAAGGGGAAATGCCTTTCAGAACGCAACAGCTGACGCTCGCCGGGGATTCCGGGGATTCCGGTATCGGGAATCGACGCCAAGAACACACTCTTAACCCTATTTGTAACAGGCTCCTGGCTACCCCTATTTGTAATAGGCGATGGGGCGGATTCCGGCCCCCCCCGGAGATCTCGAGATCCACCTGTCCGATTTGCAAAAATAAAACGGCGTTTGATGTCCCTCAACACGATCTACATTTCTAGAGAGAGAAAAAGTACTTTTTTTGATAGGGGGCAACAGGTGGCAAGAACTACAAATCTTAGAGGTATTTGTGATCCCACACAGCTGTCATATTTATAAACTGATTTGAACGCAACTAATGGGGATCAATAGAGATTTAGTTGGAGATTGATATATGGCGGTGACTTTGAAAATTCAAAGATCATAGGCGTTTGCAGGTCACTCAATATGGGGGTGAAGTAAATGCGTAACAAAACCGTTTTTTGATGTTGTTTTTTTGATAAATGAAATGGTACGTTATTGTGACATTAGACAAAACAGTTATAAATCATATTTTTTTTGTGCCATAGGCGGTACCAGATTAGTAAAAAGGGAGTCCAAACAGAGCAAATATTAACCGCAGGCAAGTTGATACCAAGCAATATAAATAAGCTACTGATCGTAGATAGTTCCTTTTTCATGTTGTACTTTATCATAGGCGTATCCAGGATCCAAACTGGGGAGGCGCAAGACCTTTTGATAAGTATATTCTCCGCTATTATGATACTAACTAGTCAACCGTGACTATTTCACTTACAACTTCAATTCACATTGGTTACCCCCTTTTTACCATACCTGGACTCGCCTATTATCTTAAAGTTGTTCGTAGAGTACCCTATGGTGCGTGTTTCATCCAAAAACTGCAGTATGTTATGTCATTGTAGGCCATGTATCTTAGTTTCCTTCCAATAATATGACTCCCTTGCTTCCATTCCTGAGCGCGCCTCTGCAAAAAAATACTTCATTCCCTCTCCTGGCCTCATATGTGCATATATCATTATAAAATAACCGTCTATTGCGCCGTAATCGCTGGCATATCGTCATCACCATGCCAGTCACCCCCTTTTCATGTGCCTGAACACGCCCCTACAACTCGATATGTAATAAATTATGCAAATAATAGAAGGGGAATCTATCTTTTACATCTTGATAGCTATAAATGCCCCTTACATCGCTCTATTGACTGCCCGCCAAGCGTTTCATACTTCCTGGAAACCTCCCCATTTCAAGTCCCTGAAACCACCTCTGCCATGCAATTTTTATGATAGTTCATTACCATCAACTAATTTGCACTTGTTTCAATCACTGTAAACCGATGTAAATTCTTCATACTTGAGGCAGTTAGGAAGAAGCCGTGAAGATCGCATTTCCGTATTATCGTCAAATGTCGCCGAAGAACCCTCCAAAAACGTGCCCTGGAACCGCCTCTGTTCAGGTTAAGAACTCGAAATTTTGACTCCATATGTAGAAATATATTTTGGGAAAAGTCCCAAAATTTCATGGGCCTGCTCTCAGTCGTTCTGGAGATATCTGCTAAAACCCTGAGGGAAAGGGGGGGGGGGGTTCCCCTCCCCTGTTACAAATAGGGTTAAGCTGTGACAAATTTTGCATTCCATTCATCAGTTAAAGCCATTCTTACGCCTGAAGTCAATTGAATAAACTGTGCATGTTTAGCTGTCCGGAGACGGACGTAAGAACAGCGATGGCTCCGATGTATCTGGCTCACCCTGGTGTTGACCTCGTGCAGTGCCTTGTTGAGCAGCTTGCTCTTGTTCTGCTCGGCAATCAGGCTGTGGTAGGTCTGCTGCAGCTTCACCTCTGTCATGCGGACGATCTGCGGGAACGGCTTACAGAGGCGGCCGGCGCCGGCAGCCGGCTCCCCGGGACCGGCCAGGTCACCCAGCAGACCAGATTGAAACAGCAGACCGGACTGAAACAGCAGACCAGACTGAAACAGCAGACCAGACTGAAACAGCAGACCGGACTGAAACAGCAGACCAGACTGAAACAGCAGACCAGACTGAAACAGCAGACCGGACTGCAACAGCAGACCGGACTGCAACAGCAGACCATCCAGACTGAAACAGCAGACCAGATTGAAACAGCAGACCGGACTGAAACAGCAGACCATCCAGACTGAAACAGCAGACCGGACTGAAACAGTAGACTGGACTGAAACAGCAGACCAGACTGAAACATCAGACCAGACTGAAACAGCAGACTATCCAGACTGAAACAGCAGACCAGACTGAAACATCAGACCAGACTGAAACAGCAGACCATCCAGACTGAAACAGCAGACCAGACTGAAACAGCAGACCGGACTGCAACAGCAGACCATCCATACTGAAACAGAGACCGGACTGAAACAGCAGACTGGACTGAAACAGCAGACCGGACTGCAACAGCAGACCATCCAGACTGAAACAGCAGACCAGACTGAAACAGCAGACCAGACTGAAACAGCAGACCAGACTGAAACAGCAGACCGGACTGCAACAGCAGACTATCCAGACTGAAACAGCAGACCGGACTAAAACAGCAGACCGGACTGAAACAGCAGACCAGACTGAAACAGAAGACCAGACCGAAACAGCAGACCGGACTGCAACAGCAGACCATCCAGACTGAAACAGCAGACCGGACTGAAACAGCAGACTGGACTGAAACAGCAGACTGAACTAAAACAGCAGACCGGACTGAAACAGCAGACAAGATTGAAACAGCAGACCGGATTGAAACAGCAGACCGGACTGAAACAGCAGACCGGACTAAAAAAACAGCAGACCATCCAGACTGAAACAGCAGACCCATGCACGTAGCCAAGGGGAGGGGCGGCGGGGGCGGCCGACTCCCCCCCCCCCCCCCTGGAGGCCAGGGGGCTCTTTTCGGCGCGCTGCGCGCGCCGAAAAGGGCCTACGAAACCGCACAAAGCGCGGTCTCTTGGGCTCTTTAAGAGTCGGAAGATCACGCGAAGCATGGTCTTTAGAGTTTAGAGCACTTCAGAGGCCCTTTAGGGCCACCAGGGCCCTCTCTGAAAGACCAGAGGCCCCCCTGGATGTTCAAAAGAGCCCTGTGCATGTCAGAGAGACCCCTGGCCAGACCGAAAGGGTCCCTGAGCGGGTCAGAGGGTCCCCTGAACACGAATAGGCCCCTAGTCAGCACAGAGGGGCCCCTGGGCAGGTCGGAGAGGCCCCTGAGCATGTCGGCAAGGCGACAAAGCAGCCAGCGCAGTTCCTTGCCAGGTCGTAAGAGCCCCTGAGCAGGTTGGAGGGCCCCTGTACAGACCAGAGGGCCCCTGTGCAGGTCAGAGGGGCCCCTGACCTGACAGAAAGGGCACCTGGATGGGTCAGAAGGACCCCTTAACATGCCGAATAGGCCCCTAGTCAGCAAGGAGGGGCCCCAGGGCAGGTCGGAGGGCCCTTGCAGCATGTCGACAAGTAAGAAGGGCACCTGAACATGCCGAATTGGCCCCTAGCCAGCACGGAAGGGCCCCAGGACATGTCGGAGGGCCCCTTGAGCATGTCGGCAGGGCGACAAAGCGGTCAGCGCAGTCCGACCAGAAGAGTCGCTGGGCAGATTGGAGGGGCTCCTGCGCAAGTCAGAGGGGTGCCTGGCTAGACCGAAAGGGTCCCTGGGCCGGTCGGAAGGCCCCTTGAACATGGCGGATGAGTTCCTAGCCAGGTTAGAGGGGTCCCTGGGTAGGTCGGAGGGGCCCCTGAGCATGTCGGCAGACCTACAAAGCAGCCAGCGCAGTCCCTGGTCAGGTCGGAAGTCCCTCTGAACAGGCCGAATGGGCCCCTTGACACAAAGGAAGGGCTTCTTGGAAGGTCAGAGGGGTCTCTGGTCAGACCGGAAGGGCCAAAAGTATGTAGAGATCCCAGATGAAGATGAATTACAAAGAGGACTTACTCCACAATAAAAATATTAAAATCGAAACTTTCGGGTATATTGTAACACCCTTCGTCAGCCATTAAGTGTATTCGTTAACAGGTCATTGCTCGTCTTTAAGACGAGACGAGTCTTTAAGACCCTGTTACCGAATGCCTCTTAATCGCTGACGAAGGGTGTTACAATATACCCGAAAGCTCCGATTTTAATATTTTTCTTGTGGAGTAATTCCTCTTTGTATTTAATATATATCACTAATCACCCACTCCACATCATGTCTTTTCGCGGATCCCAGATGAGTCGCTGAACAGGTCAGAAGGGCGTTGAAAAGGTCAGAGAGTCCCCTAGACGATCTGAAGAGACCCTGGGCCTTTCACCAGTAAGAATGCAGTTGTATAGGGTATAAAACTCAAAATTTTCGCGCCGCTCCGCGGCGCAATTTCACAAGTTATATTATAATGTTGCAAAATTCTTTTTATATCACCTTACAAATTACTGTTCAAATTTGAGTGCATTTATATATATTTTTATATTAATTTTCGGCAACGGGCCATGATCACATATACAAAAAACAAAGATGAATTAATGCGTATTAATTCATCTTTGTTTTTTTTTGTATATGTGATCATGGCCCGTGACGGAAAATTCACATAAAAATACATATAAATTCACTCAAGCTTCAATAGTAATTACGAGCGAGCGCGAAGCGCACGCTCGTCTTTCCGTGGTATATGGGACAAATCTGATTATGAGCGGCCCGACCCGACCCGGCCCGACCCGACCCGACCCGGCCCGTGGCGATGCTTTTGAGAAGCTCATATCTCTGCAACCGCACGTCTGATTGACAAGCGAACTTCTTTGCTGAGCAGCCCTATATAACCTACCCTGTTTGAGACCAGTGCCGACTCATGTGGGTGTCTACCACTGCGCGTGGCGCGTGCCGCGTGAGGGGTATTGAAAAGTATTTTATCGCAATAACTCCGCAACGGCTGGGCAGATTATGTGCAAATTTCGTGTGTGGTTAGGGACCCCTCAGCCGCCACTTTCACACAACTCAGGGATGGGGTGACTCTGCACGTGCGCACGTGCACACCCCTATTCTATATCTCAGGAACGGCTGAGCCGATTGTGTTCAAATTTGGTGTGTGGTTAGGGACATCTTATCCCCACTTTCCCACAAGTGGTGCCAAAGGTGGGTGCCTCTGCACGTGCGCACCCTTTTTTGTATCTCAGAAACTACTTGCCCGATCGAGTTGAAATTCCCTTATATACATTTCCTTCGCGCTCGCTCGTTCATCGCCAACCACGGGGTCTTACTGGTTTGTAAGGAGGTCCTATATTTTGTGCTCAACATTATATATCTAATGCCTTACATTCAACGAGCACTTAACCAGTTAAAAGTTATATTATATGCGTGTTAAAAAGGTGCCGTTTCTCGGCGCATTTATGTGTTATGTTGCTACTTCCCTATATGATTGGGCAAAATAGCTCGCTTTAGCACTTTGTTTTACCGCGCTTTTAAACGTACAGTAACATTTTTAGAGGTCCGCACCATACGCAATGCGACGCATTGATGATAATGCATATCCAGGGCATAAGACTAAAAAAATTCGCGCCGCTCCAATGCAATGACCATTGCAGAAATCATATAATCACCCCTCATGGGTGCAGAGGCAGGTTGGGGCAGGAAATTGGACTTGCCACAGCAAGCCGAACCATTGAGGATCACAACCATACTCGTATTTCCGTGTTATCGCGTGTTATCCATTAGATCGGCACTATCGAAGAAGCTGCATTCAAGTTTGTGCCGACATTTCTGCTATGTCAACACAAATTGTCATTCAAAGCACGAAATACCCTACTTTTAGTTTTAATTTTGACTTCACAGTGTAGCCAAGGTTCCATTCTAACCTGAAAACATGCACATTGCAAGATTCTTGCTTTATCCCATTCGTCATTACATCGTAAGCATACATCGATTTCGCGAGCCGCGGTCTCCCTGTTGTAAGCTTCATGCAAAGGTCCGTGTTTCGGTGCCGTTTATACTCCCACGTGTGATTGGACTCAAAAACTCTTGCCATATTCTTAATTCACGGTAATTTTTGAACATATTCATGTATGTCCCATATTGAAATGAATAAATCACTCCGACCAATTATGGCGGGCTAGATCGGGATCCTGGCCCATAGTGCACTGTTAGCAAGGGGTGGTGGAGGGGCGGGGTGTGTAATTTTTCGTTCCTTTTTTAGTAAATATGTTCAGTAGGGTCAATCGAAAGTGATTGTATGATTGATTACCCTAAAATGGATAAGTACCCTATTAAATGAGCACGATGGACTTGAAAAGCCTCTTGCTGTTGCGGAATGCAATAACAACAGGGAAGAGACTGATCTCATTAAAATGTAAATCCATTCTACAGTGATAGGAGTGAAATTCTTCAAACATCCATCCAGGGTGGCCAATAAAGGCTTTTATCGGGCAGGGGCGGCATCATATATTTTTTCTTCAGGTGTGGCAAAGGCCCAAACATACATTGTTTTCCTCTTCAGTCAGTGCCTATAGGGTTAATGGTCATGTTTCATTTGTCAGGCGGCCGTCTGCTCATAGGGGACCCCAACGGCCATTTGCCCCCCCAAAGCACCGGTCTGCGACTGCTTATGCGTCTGCCGTCTGCCCCCGTAGTGCCTTATACGCCCTAGTAACACAAGCTGGTAGTTTTGACATTGAATAGACGTTGAAAGGCAAATATTGATTATGTATTTTTTGTTAGCCACTTTTAGCATTTGTCTATAGCACATAACATAACATAACATCTATAGCACATAACATGGGCATAACATAGCAGCAGTGTTGTTGAATCGACGTCGATATCGAACATTCATGGTTGAAACGCAACATTGATTCGATATATAAATTCAGCGCCATTCGCCGGGATTTGAACCTGCCACCCTCCGCATGGAAGACGTGTATCATACCACTAATCTAAAGCAGCTCATAGTTGAAGAGGCACTGTGCCACATCTAACCCGGCGCCACAAATGTCGACATAAATTTAGATTCTGAATCCGAGATTTAACCGCACCCCCTAACCGCCCGCCGGCCGGCGTTCGACGCTCGGACTGGCTCGGACGCTCCACGTACGATTCAAACAACCGCCAGCGGCTAGTTACCATGACAACGTAACAGTCAACAGTCACAGACAGTCACAACGGATAAATGAAATCTCCCGAAACTGCACATAAAAACACTGTGAGTTTGGATATGACATTAAGTACAACATCCCATCTGAGGCATTTTCCCTGATCACTATTTCCAATATGGTATTTTAGCCCGCTATACGATCTTTAACTAAATTGTTGACAGTCAAGGACCAATATCGTATTGTACCTCGGTCTCGATCTGAAAATGACAATAAGTTATCGAAAGACAATGTTAAGACGATGTAATTTGGCTGTAACCGCACGACATTAAATGCAATGTACACGTTTAATTTAGTTGAGGCTGCTATGCTGTTCAAGGCTTGTTTTTTGGTATATAGATGTTCTCATGAGACACCTCGAGCTTAACTTGAATGTTGAGATGAGATCGTCTTCTGCTCCAGGCACAACGTTGCCCATCTACCAGTTAGCAACTAATACGCAACGTGAAATCAATGGAAAATGCCATTTAATCTATATTGATTTGTTGTAGCACTGTGACGTTACATTTCAGCATGATCTAAACCAAAAGGAAATGTCGCATCAATGTAGTGTGCCACTAGGGCGCCTTCGGAATGGGGCCAATCTTCAGACTCTGTTTGTTTCGGACAAAAATTGAAACACGACTCGTAGTAATTTAAACGTTATTTCAACCGTACTTAAACAGCCGTATTATGCACGTTATTTTCCTAACGAAAATTCGGAACGGAATTGCAACTGGTTAAATTTCGAACGTGTTCGGCAGACTCCACGTAAGATTTCGGAGACCAAACCCTTTTTTCCCCGGAAAACAGCACCTCTAATGCTGCGTCTCATGCGCCCAAATGCTCAAAACAGCATATTTTATAAAAAAAACATTATTGCATGGACAATTGGCTCAAATCACAAGTACCTACCTATTCCGCCACTCACCAGTCACAATACCTACTGGACCGATAGGTATAGGTACAGTATCCACCGCGGCGCACTAACGAACTGCACGATGTTTATTGCCTTAACCCTTGCCCTACCGGAGCTTACACCTTACACCTTACACCTTCGCCCTACGGAGGGGGGGGGGGGGGGGCTTCACAGCCCCCTGTTAACTTCCAAACCAAGCAACTTAGAGGAATGCAGTAAGAACCAGCATGTTGCCTGTCATGAGAGAAATATAACAGTATGTATTTTTAGGTTTCAGGTCAACGGATGGCCTTCCAGGTCAAGTGAATAACCTCGGATCGACCACGTCCAGAACAGCGATTTTGCTGTCAGAAAATCTCTAAATTAGAAATTGATAAATGTAAATAAAAAGGCATGTTCCTAGACCAGTTTTGTCTCAGAAATACAGAAAAGGTAATGGTTTGTTCGTATCTTGTCAAAGAAAGTAAAAAAAAAATATTAAAATAAATGACGTCATGAGTTTCTCACACTTAGGGAGCCATCACTCAGTCAAAATCAGAGATATTGCTTTAAAATTTGGTTTGGGCATTGTCCATACTCAGTCCTCTCACATTTATTCCTGTATTTTTAAACATCTTTGACAATTTTGATTTTGTTGTGATTTTTCCCCAAAAAAATAAATTTGGTTAAATTTTAGGAGTCAAAAACCCAAAAATTTGGCAATCCGAGATAACAATTTTAAAGAGAATGTCATTGTGTATCTTTGCTCAATTGTGTTCGCAATTTGCTTCAAAACTCTGTTTTCTACGATTTTTCCAATATTTATCGTTTTTCCACCAACATGACGTCATCAGAACATGATTATTTCCCAAACTAATGAACCAATTACAATGACATTTTTAAAGCATACGTATAATTGTTGTAAACTCAGACTAAAAATTTGAGCAAGATGTGTCGCATTTGTAAAATGTTATTCAAGAAAATATCAGGGCGGAGGGCTGTCAGTCCCCCCCCCCCCCCGTAGGGCGAGGGTTAAGCTACACTGGTAGGTACCAGTAAGGCGCTGTAGTTGGCGATGAACGAGCGAGCGCGAAGGAAATGTATGGAGAATTTCAACTCGATCGGGCGCAAGTAGTTTCTGAGATACAAAAAAGGTGTGCACGTGCAGAGGCACCCACCTTTGGCTTGTGGGAAAGTGGGGGCTGAGAGGTCCCTAACCACACACCACATTTGAACACAATCGGCTCAGCCGTTCCAGAGATATGTAATAGGGGTGTGCACGTGCGCACGTGCAGAGGCACCCACCCTTGACTTGTGGGAAACTGGCGGATGAGAGTTCCCTAACCACACACCAAATTTGAACACAATCGGCTCAGCCGTTCCTGAGATATAGAATAGGGGTGTGCACGTGCGCACGTGCAGTCACCCCACCCCTGAGTTGTGTCAAAGTGGCGGTTGAGGGGTCCCTAATCACACACGAAATTTGCACATAATCTGCCCAGCCGTTGCGGAGTTATTGCGAGACAATACTTTTCAACACCCCTCACGCGGCACGCGCCACGCGCAGTGGTAGTCACCCACATGAGTCGGCACTGGTCTCAAACAGGGTAGGTTAGATGGGGATGCTCAGCAAAGAAGTCCGCTTGTCAATCGGACGTGTGGTTGAAGAGATATGAGCTTCTCAAAATCGTCGCCACGGGCCGGGACGGACCGGGCCGGGCCGGGCCGGGCCGCTCATAATCAGATTTTTCCCTTACACCACGGAAGGACGAGCGAGCGCGAAGCGCTCGCTCGTAATAAGGTGGCTCTAAAAATATCGATCTTCGAAAGATGACACGTCAGGTCGGGCTCACGTCTCATGTGGGGTTCTCTGATGTCTTGCGATATGTATGGATGGTATGCGACATGTATTCATCATATCATCATATCATACCAGTAAGGCGCCGTAGATGGCGATGAACGAGCGAGCGTGAAGGAAATGTATGGGGAATTTCAACTTGATCGGGCAAGTAGTTTCTGAGATACAAAAAAAAGTGCGCACGAGCAGAAGCACCCACCTTTGACTCGTGGGGAAGTGGGGGCTGAGAGGTCCCTAGCCACACACCAAATTTGAACACTCAGCCTTCTCGGCTCAGCCGTTCCTGAGATATAGAAGAGGGGTGTGCACGTGCGCACGTGCAGAGGCACCCTACCCCTGACTTGTGGAAAATTCGCGGCTGAGGGGTCCTTAACCACACACCAAATTTGCACACAATCGGCTCAGCCGTTGCAGAGTATATTCGAGAAAACACTTTTCAACACCCCTCACGCGGCACGCGCCACGCGCAGTGGTAGGCACCCACATGAGTCGGCACTGGTCTCAAGCAGGGTAGGTTGGATGGGGCTGCTCAGCAAAGAGGTCAGCTTGTCAATCGGACGAGTGGTTGCAGAGATATGAGCTTCTCAAAATCGTCGCCACGGGTCGGGTCGGGCCGGGCCGGGCCGCTCATAATCAGATTTTTCCCATATACCACGAAAGGACGAGCGAGCGCTTCGCGCTCGCTCGCAGCCAGTAAGGCGCCGTAGTTGGCGATGAACGAGCGAGCGCGAAGGAAATGTATGAGGAATTTCAACTTGATCGGGCATGTAGTTTCTGAGATACAAAAAAGGTGCGCACGTGCGCACGTGCAGAGCCACCCACCTTTGGCTCGTGGTAAAATGGGGGTTGAGAGGTCCCCTAACCACAGACCAAATTTGAACACAATCAGCTCAGCCGTTCCAGAGATATAGAATAGTGGTGTGCACGTGCGCACGTGCAAAGCCCTCTCCCTGACTTGTGGAAAGGCGGCGGCTGAGAGGTCCCTAACCATGCACCAAATTTGAACACAATCGGCTCAGCCGTTCCTGAGATATGGAATAGGGGTGTGCACGTGCGCACGTGCAGAGGCACCCCACCCCTGACTTGTGGGAAGGCGGCGGTTGAGGGGTCCCTAGCCACACACCAAATTTGAGCACAATCGGCTCAGCCGTTGCAGAGTTTTGCGACAAAACATTTTTCAACACCCCTCACGCGACACGCGACACGCGCAGTGGTAGTCACCCACATGAGTCGGCACCGGTCTCAAACAGGGTATATTGGATGGGGCTGCTCAGCAAAGAAGTCCGCTTGTCAATCGGACGTGTGGTTGAAGAGATATGAGCTTCTCAAAAGCGTCGCCACGGGTCGGGTCGGGTCGGGTCGGGTCGGGTCGGGTCGGGTCGGGTCGGGTCGGGTCGGGTCGGGTCGGGTCGGGTCGGGTCGGGTCGGGTCGGGTTGGGTCGGGTCGGGTCGGGCCTCAAATAACATAGATGTAAAAACATATCGTCCACGCCTTAAATGATCCACATCAACCCACAAATTATGCATATGCATACCACAAATTATTACCGAGCGGGCGCGAAGCGCCAGTGAGGTTTCTCGTCAACTTACTAGACAAATTTAAATTTGACCCGGCCCGAACCGGCCGTACAGACGCTTTTCGGAAGCTAATAACTTTGCAACCACTGCTCCGATTGAGATCGGGTTTTTACCATTGGATTGGACCATCAAATAAATTTTGTGTTTAGTATGATGCGTTCTGATAATGGTGGTACCACAGCTCGTGGCACAGGCAATCGTCGAAATGAACCAAAATCATTCTTGATAAAAAAAAATGGCATTATTAATCTAAGCATTCGTTTTTATACGCTGAAGCATGCAGCGCTCAGGACGTACTCCCTTTTGTCGGATTTGAGAAAGGAGATCATGAACAATTTAATAAAACTTAATTACCGAGCGGGCGCGAAGCGCTCGTGAGGTTTCTCGTCAACTTACTAGACAAATTTACGTTTGACCCGGCCCGATCCGGCCCGATCCGGCCCGACCCGGCCCAACCCGACCATTACAGACGCTTTTCAGAAGCTAATAACTTTGCAACCACTGCTCCGATTGTGATCGGGTTTTCACCATTGAATAGGACCATCAAATTAATTTTGATTTCGTTATGGTGTGTTCTGATAGGGGTGGTATCACAGCGCGTGGCACCCGCAGACGTCGAAATGAACAAAATAATTCTTGATCAAAAATGGCTTGATTTATCTAAGCATTCTTTTTTGTATACGCTGAAGCATGCAGTGCTCAGGACGTACTTCCTTTTGGCGGATTCGAGAAGAGAGATCATGTACAATTTAATCAAAAAAATATGGTGGCATGCATGGAGGCCTGGCAATTTGTATGGGGGACTAAAAGGACTAAAAGGACTATATTCCACTACCACGTGTGCTCCCGTACCGTTCCATATTTCAAACCTGTGTTAGCTTTACCAGAGCACGCCCGCTCGGTCATCACCCTAAAAGGCGTTTTACTGTTTTTTTATGTTGGCATGCATGGAGGCCTGTCAATTTGTATGGAGGACTAAAGGGACTAAAAGGACTATGTGTTACCCTACCTTACCCACGTGTGCTCCCGTACCGTTTCATATTTCAAACCTGTTTTCAGGGGCGTAGGAACTATGTTCAAGTTTGGGGGGCAGGAAGCATTCTGAAGTCAATTCTTTCCATGCAACGCCCATAGGCGTAATGTTAATATCCAAAATGGGGGGGGGGGCGGCTGCCCCCCCCCCTGCCCCCCCCCCCCCAGATCCTACGCCTATGCCTGTTTTAGCTTTACCAGAGCGCGCCCGCTCGGTCATCGCCCAAAAAGGCGTTTTACTGTTGGTATGCATATGGTCGATTGTTAGCTGAGGCCGCACGGGTCGTTCGCCCTTATTGACGGCGGCCGCGCACGATTACCTTTATCGATTTCGTGCTACCCCTAAATATATGTTTATATGATCAAAAATGGTATTATTCGACTAACAAAACTTTAGAGAACCACATGATATGTGATCCCGTATAATTTTTGCAAACAGTTATTTTTAGAGCCACCGTTCTGGCGGCCGTCTTACAAAGTGCTACAATGCGGGCCGGCCGCCGGTGAACGCAACCGGCGCGCAGAGATATCTGGCGGATTAGTTTCCACACTACCCCATTCATTTAAGAGTCCAGGTTTTGAGCCTAAAAAATTAATATAAGTGGGTATAGCTGATTCCAAATTGGTGTCGCTGGTTCCCAAGTTGATATGGCAGTTTTCTAACTCCAGCTCCTTAAAGTTGGCATGACCCATGCCATACCTGTCATACTGCATTTTCCATCCTTGTAACGTGCCTTTCCATCCGTTTTGTTTGGCCCTTTCAACGCTTGGGAAGGAGCCCTTTCAACGCTCGGGAATGGGGCCCTTTTGAAGCGCCGACTGGACGAAATCCCCCCCCCCCCCTGGACGAAATCCTGGCTACGTGCCTGAGCAGACCAGACTTAAACGGCAGTCCAGACTGAAACAGCAGACCGGACTGAAATAGGAGTCAGGATACCGGACTGAAACAGTAGACCAGACTGAAATAAGAGTCAGGAGACCGGACTGAAAAAGCAGACCGGACTGAAACAGCAGACCAGACTGAAATAGGATACCGGACTGAAACAGCAGACCGGACTGAAATAGGAGTCAGGAGACCGGACTGAAACAGCAGACCAGACTGTAACATCAGACCAGACTGAAACAGCAGACCGGACTGAAACAGCAGACCGGACTGAAACAACAGACCGGACTGAAACAGCAGACCGGACTGAAACAGCAGACCGGACTGAAACAACAGACCGGACTGAAATAGGAGTCAGGAGACCGGACTGAAACAGCAGACCAGACTGAAACAACAGACCAGACTGAAACAGCAGACCGGACTGAAACAGCAGACCAGACTGAAACAGCAGACCGGACTGAAACAGCAGACCGGAGTGAAACAGCAGACCAGACTGAAACAACAGACCAGACTGAAACAGCAGACCGGACTGAAACAGCAGACCAGACTGAAACAGCAGACCGGACTGAAACAGCAGACCAGACTGAAACAACAGACCAGACTGAAACAGCAGACCGGATTGAAACAGCAGACCAGACTGAAACAGCAGACCAGACTGAAACAACAGACCAGACTGAAACAGCAGACCGGATTGAAACAGCAGACCAGACTGAAACAGCAGACCAGACTGAAACAACAGACCAGACTGAAACAGCAGACCGGATTGAAACAGCAGACCAGACTGAAACAGCAGACCGGACTGAAACCAGCCGGGAGGCGCAACATGCTAGCATGCAATGACCATCGGACAAAATACGGCAGAAAATAGCATGCGCCGCGATGAATACAGTTTCGTGTCGAAGTACAAAAAGTAATCCTCATAGTTTGGTGATATAAATATGAAATAGCAATGTAAGACATTTCCTTTCACAAGTTATGTTTCATGAGCATATGGATAAAGCTATTGAACCGATGCAGAGCGACAGAAATGGCGCTCGCGACTATTCCACAACAGACATTGGACCCACCATTTTCCCACGTAGGTACAGGGACCCGCAGTTGCTATGGTACACACTAAGGTCCCGCTTATTGTCTCCTCTAGTGTATGTTTGAAAGCGAATTAAGAAACGACCGTATATGCATTCAAACTGCATTACTGAGAGCTTCAAATTGATATATTGACTGACGCATTGGCTCACCTTATCAATTGGCTGCTTCTAAGCAAAAATCCGTTTTTAGCGCTTTGCGGTGGTAAGAACGGATTTTTGCTTAACAACAGCCAAAAGATAAGGTGAGCCAATGCGTCAATATATCAATTCGAATCTTATATGGTCGTTTCTTAATTCGCAGTCAAACATACGCTAAAGGAGAAAGAAGCCGGATCTTAGTGTGTACCATTGCAACGGGGGGGGGGGGGGGGGGGGGGGGGGGGGGGGGGGTGGGGGGGGGGGGGTCAACGTCCATGAAGACAGCAACGTATTCGTATTAAAATACGCATTCAAAGTTACTCCGATTTCACCCACATTTGCACACCATGAGCCTAATGGCGTCAGTACAAAGCCTTTGAAGTTATACGCGAATATAACAAACGGTTTGACCTACAGACTCACAGAGGTCACAATAGGTCAAACAGGTCAAATACGCGGTACCCCATAACTTTTCACCTAATTGACTTAGATACAAATTTCCTTATTCAAAAATACTCGGAATGAGGATCATGCACAAATCAAGATTGGATCCGTCCGGGTCACTGTTTGACCTCAGGTCAAAAATTTATATTTGTCAATAGGTGATAACTATTTGCGCGGTACCCTATACAATCTCAGAAAACGCAATTATATATGCAATTGAGCACAGAAACATCCACAAGTGACCATAGTTTATGCACAACACAGCAGATGACCTTACTCTGCTACCGTCTCACCTTAGGTCACAAAAACACGTGAAAATACGGTTTGGGCCAAAAACGCGGTACCGCATAACTCCTACGATAATTGAAGTAGAAAAGTCAACCCAGTGCCAGAATTTTCGCATTAGCACATAGATGGTGCACAACAAAATTTTATCCTAAAATGTCACTGTTTGACCTCAGGTCACGTCCACATTTTTCATTGCGGCTTTTTAGACAATGACGGGGTACCGCATAACTTTTTCCCTAAACGACTTAAGGGAATCAGCCTAATAGCTTAATATTCACAAAAGACAATAGATGGTGCACAAAGAGCGACCTAATCCCTTCAGGTCCTCGTTTGACCTCAGGTCACGGCATAAATTAACGCTATGGCACATGGCAAAAGGGCGCGGTACCGCATAGTTTTATCCCTTACAAATTACTTAGAAGACCCCATTCCACCACCATCGCCTTCCTTTTAACCCACCGAAGGTGTACAACTCAAGACTTGACCACTCGGGGTCACCGTTTGACCTCAGGTCACCTGGAAAGGCGCCAATATCCATTTAACGAGCCGTCCAAATACGTATTCGTTGTTACCGATCGATTGTGTTCAAACTTATACCAAATGTTGGATGTTGGTGTCTATGAGTATATTCGAAACCTAAAAGCATTTCTCGCTAAGGTCAATCGTTTGACCTCGGGAGGTCAAAGAGTTAATTTAACCTTGAAGGTCACGTGTTTGACCTAGACGTTCACGGGGCACAACTCTAAGAATGCTGGTCATCTTGGAAATGGGCACGGGTAATCGTTTGACCATTTTTGTCGCGATCGGACGGTAGGTTTGGTCCCTACAGCGTTCCTCTTCCTTTGACCTTGGCGGTCACGGGGCACAACTTTGAAAATTCTTGTCATTCTGTATCTGTCCACTTGGCCCGGGAATCGTGTGAGACCATTTTGTGTCGCGATCAGAAGGTAATTTGAGGTACTACAGCGTTCTCCGTCATTTGACCTTGATTTTGACCTTGAAGGTCACGGGGAACAACTCTGAAAATTCTTGTCATTCTGGAACTGTCCACGGGGAAACGTTTGATACTATTTTTGTCGCGATCAGACGTAACTTCGGACGGTAACCGTTGCAAAAACTTGGGTAAGTACTTCAGGGAAAAGAAGTTATGCGGTACCCGATATTTGAACTCGCAGGCACTCTATGATCTCCCAAGGTCAAACGATTGACCTCAGCAAGAAATGCTTTTAGGTTTCGAATATTCTCATAGACAGCAACATTTGGTATAAGTTGGAACACAATCGATTGGTAAACAACGAATACGTATTTGGACGGCTCGTTAAATGGATATTAGCGTCTTTTAGGTGACCTGAGGTCAAACGATGACACGGAGGGGTCAAGTCTTGAGTTGTGCTCCTTCGGTGGGTTAAAGGGAAGGCGATGGTGGTAGAATGTGTTCTCTAAGTGATTTTGGGGAAAACTTATGCGGTACCGCGTCATTCTGCCGTGTGCCATAGCGCTAGCTTATGCCGTGACCTGAGGTCAAACGATGAACTGAAGAGGTTAGGTCGCTATTTATGCACCTATAGGCTGGTGGGAATATTTATCGGTTGAAAAAACTTCGGTAAGTAATTTGGGAAAAAAGTTATGCGGTACCCGAAATATGACCTCGCAGAAGCTCTATGACCTCCCGAGGTCAAACGATTGACCTTAGCGATAAATTATTGTAGGTTTCGAATATGCTCATAGACACCAACATTTGGTATAAGTTTGAAGACAATCGATTGGTAAACAACGAATACGTATTTGGACGGTTAATTAACCATATTCCCTGCGGGGCAGATTCTGCCCCCCCCCCCCCCCCCGGTGGTTGTTCACTTGCCGCTTCTAAACCGTTAGGCCTATCGTTTTGAAACTTTTTGACTTTTCCCAAAATTGAATGGTGGTGGAATGGTGTGGTGTCAATTTTTTTTAAAGAACAAAATCGGTCCAGCAGAGGCGGTGCCAGGCTCCTGTTTTGGGGAGGGTGTTACGAATGCGATTTTGCGGCGCACACTTCCTTCGTGGTTTTCAGTGCAATAAATGCGTCAAAAACAATTTCAATGCAATATGCATCATACATACTTAGATTGCACATATGGTTGACAGAGGCGCACTCAGGCACACAAAAAAATAGGAGGCGATACCCTCCCTCAAATTAGGTCCAACTTCAAATTTGTAAGATGATAAAAAGCGTTACGCGCATGGTGCCCCCCCCCCCCCCCAACGTTGTTTTCCTGGATCCGCCTATGCGCAATATATTACATTTAACAAATTACAGCATATAATGCCCACATGTGACGTTCATGTCGTCCTAAACAATCACGAACAGTACATACTTTTTTATCAGAAAACCCCCCATTTTACATCCACTGAATACGCCTATGATTTTTTTTTGTCTTTTGATATATTGAAGACCAGTACATTTGAAGCTCAAAAACGTTTGGGGCATGGCAATCGGTCAAACCACATGGTCGCAATGACCTTTCAAAAAACACCAAAAATGTTCGTATGTTTGCCCCCTGGCCCCCATTTTTGAACAAAAATGCAATTTCGGGGTCCAAAATGTCTTGTCATGAGGAATCGAATGGCCTTTTCTTCATCAAAATCGACCGAGCGGTTCTCGAGATCTCTGGGGGACAGAATCTGCCCCCCCCCCCCCCCTCCCCCGCAGGTTAACGTAATTGTAGGCGCCAATAGGGAATAGGGTTAAATGGGTATTAACGCCTTTCCAGGTGACCTGAGGCAAGGGCGTAGGCAAGGGGGGGGGGACAAGGGGGTCATTCCCCCCCCCCCCTGGAGGTCGCTCGGTCGCCCCTCTCTGGCGACCGAGCGAGGGCCCCCTGGGGCCGAAGACCCCAGTGTTTTGGATGGTGTCAGGCGCCCGCAAGACGCCTTACGTCGCATCCACGAACGTCCACGAACCGAAGAAAAAAAATCGTAACACAAATAAATAACAGCACTTGCTTAGTCTGTTAAAGGCATGCATATGTAAATACGTAGAAAGGGTCCCCAGCCAGTGTGGATAGAACCCTCTACCAGCTTTTAAAGGGCCTGCCGATCTGTAGAGGGCCCACTATCGGCATTTAGAGGGCCCCTTCCGGTTGTAGATGGCCCTCTGCCGGCCTTTATAGGACCCTGTCGGGAATTAGAGGGCCCTTCCGGCCTTTAAAGGGCCATGTCGTCTTTAAAGTGCCCTGCCGATCTGTAGATCGCCCTGCCATTCTGCAGAGGGCCTCTGCCGGCATTTAGAGGGCCTTGTCGACCTGTAGAGGGCCGTCTTCCAGCCTTTAGGGGCCCTGTCGATCTGCAGTGTCCCAGCCAATCTGTAGAGGGCCTTCGCTGGCTTTTAGAGGGCCCTGCCGATCTGTAGAGTGAGTGTAGAGGGCCCTCTGCCGGCCTTTAGAGGCCCCTGCCGATCTGTAGTGGGCCCTCTGCTGGCCTTTAGAGCAAGCGCGTATCCAGGATTTCGGTCAGGGGGGGGGGGGGGGCGACATACAAAAAGCTGCGCCCTACGGGCGCGTTTGTATGGCGCGACATGGGCGCGACATGGGCGCGACATGGGCGCGACATGGGCGCGACATGGGCGCGACCCGGGCTCAGGAAGGGGGGGGGGGGGCGTCCTAGCGCCCCTTGGATCCCGGCCTGCTTTAGAGGGTCCTGTGGTGGTATAGAGGTGGTCTGCCGGTCGAGCGCCGGTGAGGCTCTTGAAGGAAGACCAGTCAAAATTCGCATTGTTTTTCAGTGTTTGCTAGTAACGTCTGAGAGGAGTACAAGGCTTTGACAATGTAGACTTTGGCTTTAACTCGAACTCGCGCTGCCACTACCAGGGAAGGTCAGAAGTCCAGCGCTCTCCCACTAAGCTACAGGGGCGAACAAATCGCTCGTTTCTGCACTATCTAAAGCTTTTTAACGTTAGTTTCATAATTCCTACCCCCGAATCCAGACCACTGCACAATAATTCAGATGGGGCGGAATGAATGCATTGTACTGCAATAGAAGTTGCTGTGAGGATAAATAAAGCTTGAATATTCCGATAACTCCTATATTACGGCTTATCCCACATATTACACTATATATGACTACTCCATTTACGATTTTCATCTACAAGAACTCCTAAGTATTGAATGCATGTTATTGTCGTGATTGGTGTATCAAATAATACTATGTCAAGATCTTGTCACGTCACTGATCTTGAAAATATTTGGTAATTTGTCTTTGGTGCATTTAGTGATAATATATTTACATGAAACCACTCATTAATTTTTGGGAATTAATTGATTAATCTTTATTTGGAGCTCTTCAACATTTCTAGCTTAATAATACAAATTGCCGTATATCATCAGCAAATAAGTAAAAGGTACCTATGTCTGTTGTGTTGCTGATGTCATTAATATAAATAATACATAAAAGAGGACCAAAATTGAACCCCGTGAGACGCCAATTTTAATCATTGCTTGCTTAGGTGCAACCTCATCTATTATTGCCATTTTATGCCTCTTATTAATATATGACTCTATCATGTAGTAGAAACCCCTCGTATCACAATGCGGTATATTTTTTCAAGAGAATTGCTAAGCAAACTGTATCCAAAGCTTTCTGTAAATCAAGGTATAATGAGCATGTTATTTCGTTATTTTGTAGAGATTTTGTAACTTCATCGTACAAGTGCATAATCAGCATGTACGTGCTGTGTTGTTTCCTGAATCCGAATTGAAGAAGATTCAGGATAGTATTTTCATTAACCCGCGCCCCGCTGGAGGTGGCAGAATCTCCCCCACCCCCACCCGGTTTTTCTGAATAACTTGAAAACCATGTCGATGTCAATCTTTCAGTACATTATGCTGCATCAATTCTACGACTTATCACATTTCATTTTTCAATGAAAATAGTGAAGTACTTTGGGAGATAATTACATTTTAATCACGTCATGTCATGTCATTTTTGGTGGAAAAACAATAAATATTTGAAAAATTGTAGAAATTCGAGTTTTAAAGAAAATTACAAATACAAAATGTCGAAAGAAAGTAAATTACATTATATTCAAAATAGCTATCTCGGATTTTTGAAAGTTTGAGTCCTGGGCTTCCAAAAATAAAAATAATAATTTTGTTTTGTTTCGTTGTCGAAAACTTATTTGTCGTTGTTTTACAACATACAACATTCTGTACCTTTTAAATTATGTGGGCCCCCATTGGCTACGAGGGCCCCTCTAATCCCATCCCCCCTGGGCAAATCCTCCCTACGCCCCTGACCTGAGGTCAAACGTGACCCGGAGGGGTCACGTCTTGAGTTGTGCACCTTCGGTGGGTTAAAGGGACGGCGATGGTGGTGAAATGGGTTCTCTAAGTAATTTTGGGGAAAACTTATGCGGTATCGCGCCCTTCCGCCGTGTGCCATAGCGCTAGCTTATGCCGTGACCTGAGGTCAAACGATGACCTGAAGGGGATAGGTCGTTCTTTAGGCACCATCTAAATGCTGGTGGAAATATTTAGCCGTTGAAAAAACTACGGTAAGTACTTTAGGAGAAAAAGAAAGTTATGCGGTACCCGAGATTTGACCTCACAGGCACTCTATGACCTCCCGAGGAGAAACGATTGACCTCAGCAAGAAATGCTTTTAGGTTTCGAATATACTCATAGACACCAACATTTGGTATAAGTTTGAGCACAATCGATTGGTAAACAACGAATACGTATTTGGACGACTCGTTAAATGGATATTAGCGCCTTTCCAGGTGACCTGAGGTCAAACGGTGACAGGAGGGATCAAGTCTTGAGTTGTGCACCTTCGGTGGGTTAAAAGGAAGGCGATGGTGGTAGAATGGGTTCTCTAAGTGATTTTGGGAAAACTTATGCGGTACCGCGCCCTTCTGCCGTGTGCCATAACGTTAAGCCGCGAGTTACTGGGGTATATTTCATAACGCGACTTACTGGGGGGCGGGGGGGGGGGGGGGGGCTATTTCCCCCCTCGGCTCTCCGGAACTACTGGACCGAATGTAAAAATTCAAACGGCGTTCGATAGCCCTTGGAAATTTATCGAGAGAAACATAATATTGTTGACCTTGGGGTCACCGATGACGTCACAAGTCAGGTCAAGTACAAAATGTTTGACCGTGTCAAAAGGTCTCGATGGATGGAATTGTCGCGCAACATTGCG
This sequence comes from Chirona hameri, assembly GCA_036785665.1. Classification (NCBI taxonomy): domain Eukaryota; kingdom Metazoa; phylum Arthropoda; class Thecostraca; order Balanomorpha; family Balanidae; genus Chirona; species Chirona hameri. The sequence continues at coordinate 4,407 of JAXIVJ010003899.1, read as the reverse complement.
ATATTAAACGCATAAGATGTCGATAAATCGGTATAATTCGTGTGTCTGACACTTCTAAGTACCTTTCTAAGCTGTTTATGACCTTGGGTCAGGTCAAGGTCATCCGAGGTCACGAGGTCAAACTGCAGATTACGGTCATTAGGCGTTGTAACTCATGTTTATGGGTTTGTTTTTCGTCTAGAAAGCGAAAAATAATCTTACAACATTGTTTGTTCCATATAAATAGAAGTAAAAACCAAAAATGGAAAAACATTTTTTTATGCATAGTAATGCTGTGAAAGGTGGTCGATTTTTTGTCATTTAAAGGTCATAACTCAGTCATTTTTGAAGATATCGATTTCCAATTTGGTACACATATTCACCGCACACGTCTTAATCACAAGTATTCTGGTTTTTGGATAATTCTGATTTTTTTCTTGAAAATTTTGTAAAAAAACAAAAATGTATTTGGATTCCCCTAAATTTTGAATTTAAACAAAATAAAAAATCCGAGATAGCAGTTTGATATCCCGGTCTATTTTCAGTAATTTGATGTAAAAGAATTTAGTTTATCTTAAACATCGTACTTTTGACAGCGTTTTCCGCAAACCATTATTTTGCAACAAAAACCGAAGAACATGACGTCACTCTGACGTCATTCCCAGTTGACCTATCATAGCCTCATATTTTTACTTTTGCAACCGGTTTAAAATTGATGTGAGAGAAGGTACTGTAAGTTTGGTGACGATACCGGTTTTCGTTTAGGAGTTATTGCAAAATAACGGGAGGGGGGCAAAAAATAGCCCCCCCCCCAGTAAGTCGCGGGTTAACTTATGCCGTGACCTGAGGTCAAACGATGACCTGAAGGGGTTAGTTCGCTCTTTGTGTACCATCTATGGTCTTTTGTGAATATTAAGCTATTGGGCTGATTCACCTAAGTCGTTTAGGGAAAAATTTATGCGGTACCCCGTCATTGTCTAAAAAGCCGCAATGAAAAATGTGGACGTGACCTGAGGTCAAACGGTGAAATTTTCGGATAAAATGTTTTATTGTGCACTATCTATGTGCTAATGCAAAAATTGTGGCACTGGGATGACTCGTCTATTTCAATTATCGTAGGAGTTATGCGGTACCGCGATTTTTGGCCAAACCCGTATTTTTTACTTGTTTTGTGACCTAAGGTCACACGGTAGTAGAGTAAGTTCATCTGTTGTGTTGTGCATAAACTATGGTTACTTGCGGATGGTTCTGTGCTCAATTGCATATATACGTGCATTTTATGAGATTGTATAGGGTACCGTGCAAATAGTTATCACCCATTGCAAAAGAGACATTTTTGACCTGAGGTCAAACAGTGGTCCGGGCTGGTCCAATCTTGGTTTGTGCATGATCCTCACCCTGTTCCGAGTATTTTTAATAAGGAAATTTGTACCTAAGTCAATTAGGTGAAAAGTTATGGGGTACCGCGTCTTTGACCTGTTTGACCTATTGTGACCTTTGTAGGTCAAACCATTTGTTATATTCGCGTATAACTTCATAGGCTGTATACTGACGCCATTGGGCTTACCGTGTGCAAATTTGGGCGAAATCCGAGTAACTTTTAATACGTATTTGAATACGAATACGAATACGTTGATGTCTTCATGGACGTGGGCGTACATACACACGCTGCCGATTGCGTGTTTGGGAACATCAACCAAGTTAAGGAGGAGGCTAGTACTTAGGGAGACATAACTCAGTCAAAAATATAGATATTGCTTTGAATTTGTGTTTGGGCATTGTCTATGCTTGGTTCTCTAGTATATCTCCCGGTTTTTCAATATGTTCGAATATTTTGATTTTATGGAAATTTTCCCCCCCAAAATAATTTTGTTCATCACAAAATCAAAATTTCAAATATATTCAAAACCGGAATATATATTGGAGAACCAAGTTTAGACGATGTCCCCCCAAAAAAAATCAAAGCAATATCTATATTTTTGACTGACTTATGTCTCCCTAAGTGACTTATGTCTCCCTCCTCCTTAACCTGGTTGATGATTCCAAACACGCCTGCCAGTTGGCTCTGACCGCACTGCCACCTGATCGTTGTTATGTATTTCAAGCCACAGACCAGTGACGCCTCTGCTCCACCCAGCGCGCACTAACCACAAGCCGTGCCGCGACAACAATAGACACTACAAGAGGTCAAGTGGCCGTCATAGTCTGATTGTCTCCAGTCCCATGCCTTGCAATGTGTAGTTACACGGTGCTCCCGCTGTGTGGTCACTGGTCACTGACCTGGCCGCCGTGGTGCCCGCGGTCTCGGTCCCGGTCCCGGTCACGGCTGCACCTCAGCTCGGCCAGCTCCGTCTCCAGCTGCCGCACCCGAGACAGACTCTCCTGAACCGTCTGCCGCAGCTCGTCCTGCCGTCCGGCGTACCCGGCTGCACACAGACAGACAGACACACCGTCACCGTCTGTCGCAGCTCGTCCTGCCGTCCCCGGCTGCACACAGACAGACAGACACACACGCAAACAGACACACCGTCAGCTTAGCCACGACGTCCAGACGGTATACCGTGCCAAGGCGGGAAGATGGACAGGTAGATATAAAGGAATCTTGGATAGCATCTGCCGCATCGCATGAACTTTGCTTTGGAAAATCAAAAGAGGTGAAATATCCGAAGGCCTGTTGCAAGCTCCGTTCCCAAGCGCTGCTTATGATTTATTTACTATGTGACTGACAGGCACAGATACTGTAAGGCAACACAGAGATGATTCCGATACAGAGATGATACCAGAGATGATAGGATTCCGATACAGAGATGATACCAGAGATGATAGATGATGATACGATGATACCAGAGATGAAACCGAGATCATATTACCGAGTAGACATGATGTGAGGAGTGATGTGTCTTTGTCGTGTGTGTATGGTTACGGGGCAACATACTCCACAGGAAGGTGGAGATATGTTGTTGGCAATGTGTAAATATACATCAGGAGAAGAAAAAAACTGTGAGGCAGGGACTCGTCTCTAAGGAAATTTAACTGGGGGGCTGACGTGAACCTCGATACCTACATACAATTAATCCGGCATTGACCGGGGGCGAATATTGCCCCCTCGTTATCTCAGGAACCAATGATCGCAGCGCGACGCACATGGCGGCATTCCAAAACTCTCAATGAGACGCATCTAAAGCATACTCTATATTTTCAAATTGATGCCACATTTCAGGTCAAGGTCAGATCATAGGTCAAAATAAAGGCATTTCAGTTTATGGGCTATACTTTCCATCCAAATCCTTTGATTGCGACCATGATCACACAAAGTGCTCACAGTGGTATAATACACATTCTGCATAAGCTAAAGTGATATTGTTACATTTGTTGGCAAAGTCCAAGGTCAGGTCACAAAAGGTCACTATGCGTAAAAGATCTACAAAAGTCATGTGACACATGTTTTAAGTGCTACTTTACACGTATAATTCGATAGTTATAGTCATTTTACCATCTGACCTCATTTAATTGAAGCTAGTGTCAAGCTCAGGTCAAGGTCAGGTCACATAAGGTAAAAATTTGTAATGAATAAATATAGATAAAAAGACATGTTTCTATACGAGTTTTGTCTCAGAAATACAGTGTTGGCATTTATTTGTCTGCATCTGGTCATAAAAAGCAAAAAAAAACGAAATTTCTAAATATGACGTCATGAGTTACCCATTACCATACTTAGGAAGCCATAAGTCAGTCAAAAATAAAGATATGGCTTTGATATTTTGTTTGGGTGTTGTTCATATGTGGTTGTCCAACATGTATTCCTTTTTTAACATCTGTGCAAATTTTGATTTTGTATGCATTTTTCCGATTGTATTTTTTTATTTTTTGGGGGTAAAAAACAGCATTTTCAAAAATCCGAGATAGCCATTTTGTAAGAATTGCGATTTGATATCAATTAACCTTTTTGTATTGCATTTTGATAAACAAAAAGTGGCCTTTTTACGGTCTGTTCAAATTTAGCTGATTTTATCGTCAAACTCGTGTGTAGTGACGTCACTAAATTTTTCGACGGAATTGCTTCATTTTCGCACAAAAGATGTACAATTGATGTGGAAGAAGGTATTCAACGTTTCACGTTGATAACGCTGTTGGATGTGGAGCTATCGCGAAAGTTCGTCAGGGGGGCAATTCCCCCCCCCCCTCCCGGTCAATGGCGGGTTAACGCAATGTCACTCACTCTGATTATTTGTTGCAGTGCAACGAAAAATAAGCTTTAAACATTATTGCTGTCAATTAAAGCAGCTTGGTCACCAGATTATCTATATTTGTCTTCATTTCATCAATTGAAACGTTACCTTTTTGGCGGCTCAGGACAATAAAAAGCGTCAGGCATGCATTGTGGACTGCTGGCGCCGGTCGCGCTGCCCCCGCCCCCCCCCCCCCCCC
>JAXIVJ010003898.1:65000-88704 GCA_036785665.1 Chirona hameri | reverse complement strand
GAGTGCCACTAACTGCCATTGAGCGAGTTTTGGTGGATTTTTCCCGTGTGTCCGAGTGGGCAGAGTGATGGAGGCTCGGGGCCGGTGGAGTGCCACTAACTGCCTTTGAGCGAGGTTTTGGTGGATGTTTCCTGTGTGTTCCGGTGGGCAGGGATGGGCGGGCCGATGCGAGCCTGACTAGTGATGAGCTCGGGCCGGGGTGGAGTGCCACTAACTGCCTTTGAGCGAGTTTTGGGTGGATTTTTCCCGTTGTGTCCGAGCGGGCAGAGTGGATGAGCTCGGGCCGGTGGAGTGCCACTAACTGCCGTTTGACCTGGATGTGATCGCCGCCACTGTTACTGGCGCCTCGCCCTCTGACGGGATCAGCTTACCGACTAACACGGTTAGCCGGCGCGCGCTATCAGCATTCGACGCCCGCCTCTGTCGCCGCGGTGCCGTCCTCCGGAGCGTTAGCGCTTGGTCACACGTCCGGAGAAATGTGGCCAATGACCGGGCCGATTCCGGGCGGACAAGAGAAGAGCGGCCCCTGCCCCCGCTCCCCCCCCCCCCGCTCCCCCTCCTCATCCCACGCAGCCGCCATCAAGTCGGAGAGCGCGAAATGCCGGGCCGCTTACGGCTTTAATTAAATCCGGCGATTGGCCGGTTTCGTTTACGGGTCGGAAGAGGAATTGTTGACGGTCGGAGGGCCGCGCGGGTCGTCGGGCGTCAAGTCGCGTGGGCCAATCAGCCAGTGGGACGGCTCTATCCGCTCCAACCGGGCTGTGTCGTGGCTGCTGGGCCGCCGTAGCTGCTACAGCGGCTGCAGTGGCTGCTGGGCCGCCGTAGCTGCAGCGGCTGCAGTGGCTGCCGGGCCCGCGGGGCGCTGTTGGGGGTAAAGTAAATTTTACCTCCTCCGGTATTTTCTCAATAACTTGAAAACTACAAGGGATATGAAAATGAAACTTTCTGTACCTTATGACAAAATCAATTCTACGGTCTTCTGTTACAAAATTGTGTTGAAATTTGTAAAGTTGTGTGGAGGAGATATAATGAGGTTTGTAGTGACGTTAATAGTCATGACATTTTTGGGTGGCGAAAAACGTTAAATGTTTTGACAAATTATAGAAAATAGAGTTTTTACGCAAATCGCAAATTACAAAACGAAAAAGAAACCAAATAGCATTTTCTTTCCAATGGCTACCTTCGGATTTGCGAAATGTTTTTTTTACCCACAAAAATGTTTTTTTCTTTTTAAAAGAATTTCCACAAAGTTTTTTAAAGATATTAACAACACCGGAAGATATAACAGAGAACCAATAATGACGATACTCAACCTAAAATTTCAAAGCAATGTCTTTATTTGTTACTGACTGAAGTATAAGTAACGCATGAGCCTACTCATGACGTCATTTTTTTAAGTCACGTTTCTGTGCTTTTAGTGACCGGATACAGACAAATAAATACATGTGTGCTGTGTTTCTGAGACAAAGTTGGTCTAGAAACATGCCTTTTGTATTTATATGATCAATTTTAAATGTTGTCCTTATCGTGACTTGACCTTGACCTGAGGTGCCATTTATATGTGGTCAGGTTGTGAAAATGGCTGCTACTATCGAATTCTACGTGTAAAATAACCCATACAGGGCACCTGCCTGACCTTAGGGCTTATACTCGCCTTCTACTGTGAACGGCAGACCACTTGGAACCCTAATTTTCGGCGATAACTGTATAACGGTATGCAAATAAGATGGAAAAAGAATGCCTTTCCTCACTGTTATGGTAATTCAAAAAGATGCTGCATAATTCACTTATTATTTACGCCTTGCGAGTTCTTCAGGGCTAAAACAGTAAGACAGGTATAACGTATGAACGCGTATGAACAAATTTCTCGCAATGGATGTTTTCAGGCCTGCGCTAATTTTTATTCTTAAAGTTGGTTAGTGTTCAAACGAAAATTCAGGGGCAATTTCCATTCACTTGTAATATTAAACACAATACGAGCTTGGATAGAGGCTAACGTCCGGCGTTCGCTCTGTAGTCCTGCTCTTGACTCCGCCCACCACTCGTAACCTACCGGCACTGGATCGGGGCAGGCGACGGGGTTTCAAGGTCAGCCAGGGCGGAGCTAACCTCTTGACGTCATAGCAATAGCACTTCCACCCTTTTTACAATGACCTCTACCCACCGTATTGAATTCCCTGCGCGAGTTTTAACATCTGCGCGAGTGAATGGCAAGTGCCCTAAATTATCGTTTGTGACAATTAACCGACCTTTAATATAAAAAAAAATGGCGCAAGGGTCTGAAATTCCATTGCAAGAAATGCGTCCATGCCAGTTGGTTCCTTCAAAAAGTTATCGCCGAAAAATGAGGGATGCCAGATGGCCTGCTGTTCACAGTAGTTCATGTTATCAAATATGTAATTATTGACTCGGGTACAATTTGTGTTCCTTAGCCCTTACCGGGTAAGCTGAGGATCATGTGAGTCCAGGAGCAATAATAACTTCTGAAAGGATACAGGTAGAGACGTGCGACTGACACCATTGTTGTCTGTCTGTGTACATACGCGTCTTCCCAATATGCACAAGGTCACAATTAGCCGTTTTTCACAACGGTATTATTTGATTTCGTTAGTACCATCCGTGAAGTACCACATTCCTGAGGGACATAATCTAGTTTAATATGACCCTGGCCTCTGAGGTCAGATTTTTGATTTGCCCCCAACCCTGGTCACGCCCGGGTATGGGTTGAACGGGCCTTGGCGAGACAAACAAGGTGACGGTAAAAATAATTGTCATATCGTTATTAGGTATTTCAAATTTATTAACGAAAAGGGTTATTGATAATATACAGTCAGTGTGACCTTTGACTTTGCTGACCTCTAGAGCCTAAACTATCGACCTGTATCACAAAACAAAAAACTCGAGGACACGTTAGCGATTTCATTTTTAATGACTTTTCACTTTGTAGATTGTTTTTTTCCTCGTTTGTTCCTAGCTATTTATAGTTATCGAGATGATTTTGGGGGGTCTGTTCGGGCAGACTTCTGAAAAATTGGTTAAAAATTTGACCTTTGATGACTTCTGAATGGTAAGCAATTTTGACCTGAGCCAAAGATGACAGAAATGGTTTCGTATTTAATTTTGATGGTGAACATTCCTTTGTGCTAAGTTGCTTAATAATTCTTTTAAAATCAGGAAATGTAATCAATTTGTGGCCAATTTCGGGCGGTTTTGGGCAATGACCTCTTTGCCCCCCCCCCACCCACCACCTGCTGGATCTGCCAGTGGCCTTTACACTAAGACAAGCTACTTGATAAGCCCGTGAGTTGCTCAAAATGTTCGACTGAAGTTTTATACGTTGCTGTTTTCTGAAGTTGGTCTTAGCCAAACTTATGACGAATCGTGTCGAGTAAAGCCCCTCGACATTCCACAGTCTATACGTCAGTGAATTACCTCGAATGTATGTGTTTGCAATGCAATTTGTCACAAACCGTTAGCAATCGGGGCAACGTAAATTGTTGAGAGCCCGACGTTTCGCGTTCCCTCTTCTTCATTGTGTTGCTGCTGGGACCTTCAAGGAGCCTTGTGCGTGCAACTAAAATTGTTAACCCGCGCACCAACGGGGTCCACGCCAACTTCAAACCTGACAGGGAGGGGGGGGGGGGATACCCGTCCCTCTAATATGTCAAAAACCATGCAACATAGCGACAAACATAAAAACACGCCTAGATAGCTGGCTCGAAACAGGGTCTAATGAAAGTACTAAGGTCATTTTTTAGGTCAGGTCAATTGTTGAGGTCACCAGAAGTCAACAAAGGGTAAAATTTCGGCCATATATAGTGTCCCTTGCCAAAAAACCGTCTATACCTCAAGAAACAAAAAGAGCTAGCGACGCGCGAGAAGAAAAAAAACGTCAGAAAGATAATTAATTTGCCTGTCACTCAGGCTTCATCAGATTTCATCTCAGGTCTCAGAGATGCTCAGGGCGAGGCCATCGAACATGACAAATTCTAAAAATCGCGGAGATATTTCTCAGGGAATAAATTTTTGAGATACGCATGATAAAGTGATACCTACAGTTTTCACCATTGTGTTTCCTCGTCGAGACGCAATCGAATAGTATATCGTTTGACCATAACCTAGTTGAGTAATATTGCAAAACTATACCTGACAATGCGCTCAGGGTCAAAGGTCAGTTCAAGTTCAAATTTTACATCAATCAACGCGTCTCGACGAGCCCAAACCAACAAATGTTGAGAACTCAATTACTCTACCTTGATTTGGTAAAGAGTTATTGAAGACAAACAACGCGTGACTTCAGGGTCACCTTAGTTGACCTCGTAGAGGTCACAGAAACAAAAATGTGACTGGGTTCTTTTCATATGGCACAATAACGGTGTATCTGGTGGAAAAACTGGTCAAATTTTAAACATTCACTGTGTATTTATACGTGTGTTTATTTTTATCCATTTACTTATAGTGGTGAGGCCATTAAATCGATCTGACCTTATTGTCACCTCGATATGAAAAATTCGAGAATCAACGAATTGTAGTTACTTATAGCCTAATTAAGTCCTGTGAGTTTGAACCGCGCGGTCAATCACCTGTGGCTTTGGCAACGACCACCAACTTTCAAAAAACTTGCTTGGAGGTGGGGTCACTTACCGTGACCTGTTGACCTGACCGGAGATGACTCGAGTTAAAAAACACCCAGTGTGGATAATTGATGCCCGAAAACCTATACTAAGTTTGGCGGCGCTGCACTCCGCTGTTTTTCCCAATATTTACGCAAATCTCAGGTGGGCGGATATCCGCACCCCACGTCGGTGCGCGTGTTAATACTTCACATGGTGCCAAAGTAGGGGCGGCGCCACATATTTTTGCCAGGGGTAGCAAAATTGACTGCAGGGGTGTAACTTTTCCAGAAAAGTGTGTAGTGTGTTTTCCAGAAAAGTGTGTGTGTGTGGGGGGGGGGGGGGGCTGAGCTGGAAAAAATCGCTTAAAGTACCATCAAAATCCACAAATATACATATTTCTCTCCGGATTTGACCCACGTCCTCGTACAAGTTGGGGGACTGAAACCAAGTTGGGAGGGGGGGGGGGCTGAAGCCTCCTCAACTGAATAGGATCCTATACCCCTGATTGACTGAGTAGGTACACATGTATCCTCTACTGCGAAAAAGTGCCACGGAAGTATAAAATGCTTATAAACCTCGCGACAAACAATAATAAAATCCAACACATTTCGTTCAATTTTTGCGTTATTAATTAGCTGATATCTATTATTGCAAGTTCTTCAGATAGTTTTAACACATTTTATTTTGATACCTGACCCATACATTATTAATAGCACCCCACGATAAATAAACTATGTATCGTGTTTTTTAAGATGGTAGACGTATCACATTTTTCAGATGGTAGACAATTTATAATTAGCAAACAATAGCTTCTGTAAGTATAATCTTGGAACTCAGTACGTTAGACAGAAATTAGGAGAAGAAACGAATATACTCGTTTCTTACATATATGGAAGGCCAGGTTTGAATGTTGCGGTGGGTAAAGTACCGAATAAAGTCTAATTATTTCGTTTTTATTTCGTAATTGGTATAAACATGCAAATGTATTAATGTCGAGACAGTTATGCCATATAAAGACATAGAAACAGCAAAAACACCACTGCCCTGGTGGACGCGTTTCGTCTTACATAATTCCTCGGCACCGTATGCTTATAAATTATACACACGTGTGTATAATTTCGCCTAATCCTACGTTGCCGACGAAGTCTGTAAGACGAAACGCGTCCACCAGAGTGGTGTGTTCGCTGTTCCTATGTCCTTATATGTCATGCAAGTTTATCCCCGAACATTCACCATTGTATTTAGCTCGATGAGACGCATCGATTGATGCAAAATTTGACCTTGATGGTTGACTTGACAGTGACCTGACCTCAGGTTAGTTTTTTATATGACCTAACTATAGATCACTCGATATATAATTGGATGTGCCTCGACGAGAGAAACGCAATGGTGAAAAAACTTTTCCCTATCATGCTCCTGTCAAAAGTTTTTCATAAAATGATGCGGCATTTCTTAGAATATTTGAAGTCCAATGGCTTCTGCTGACCTAACAATTGACTTTAGGCCAATTCTGATGAAACCTCGGTGATAGCAAATTCAATATCTTACGAACCTTTTCCGTGTGTCGCTAGGCTCTTTGAGTTAGTTATCGAGATATAGACGGTTTTGTTAAGCACACCCATATATAGCCGAAAAAAGAAAGCTTTTTGATGAACTCGGGTGACCTCAATATTGACCGGCCTAAAATAAATGAACGGTATACTTTCGATAGAGCTTGTCTCGAGCTATCTAACTCCTTTTTCCGCTTATCGCTACGCCTGTCGTACCCTACATCTGTCCTGCCCTGCCCTGCCCTGCCCTGCCCTGCCCTGCCCTGCCCATGTCTTGCTCTTGTGTCTTGATGTGTCTTGTCTTGTCTTGACATGTCTTGATGTGTCTTGCCTTGCCTTGCCTTGCTCTTGCCTTGCTTTGCCCTGTCCTGCCCTGCCCTGTCCTGCCCTGCCATATCCTGCCATGCCCTGCCCTGTCCTGTCCTGCCTTGCCTCTGCCCCGCCTCTTCACTGTCCCGCCCTACCCTGCCCCGCCCTGCTTGGCCCTGCTCTGCACGCTGCCGCCACCCTGTCCTGCTCAGCCCAGTCGCACCGGCACAGATGTTGCATTGGCGTGCTCTCGGTTAGATAAGTCAAGTTAGATTACCAGATACAGAGCGAAAGTTTCGGTCAAATTCGCGAATATTATTGCCATGATTAGATAGTATAGCTTGAATAACAATATATAGGCTAACGTCTCTAACATTTGCATTGGTCGACGAAGGGAACTGTTCCATATGTTCGCAGCGGTCGGAATCCACAATTTTGGCAAAACAGCACCGGTCAAATTTGGACGGGGGCCTAAATTTTAGGGGTGGCAATGCCACCCCAGTGTTACGGCAGGGGTGGCAGTCTGTGTCCCTATGGTGGCGCCGCTATTGTGCCAAAACGCAGTTGACGCATTTTTTTTTATCAGACCACGTATTTATCAGTCAATCTACGCATGGGGTCTGTTTCAACATGGGTCTGTCCGATATTTGTTTAGATCATTTAGGGCCCTGCAAAATATAGAGGCTTAAATCCGAGGAGATGTTCATGTTTATGTTTACTGATGAATCCTCAACAGGCACAAAACCCAGTTACATGTGAAGTCAGACGATACAAACTATGACGTCAAGTTAAAATATACATGCATACATTCAATATATCAGTAAATACACATACAAAGTCCATCAGGATGTGAACCCACACGTGGGGCCGACTACAAAACAAATCTGTCGGCCAGCTCAAAAGGCTCCAGCCCTTGTCGCGAAAGACCGCACAGTAGATTTGAAGACAGGCGATGGCGAGCAGAACAAGTCTATGCATCCATCAATCAATCAATCAGTGTATTAAAAACCATCCACGTAGTGGCTATTACGGTCTTACGTCAATTACAAAAGCACATATAAGAGTTACACTTGGGTACATACAACTATACACTGAACAGACAGAGCGATGATGGAAAACACACTGCATAAAAGTATACACTAAAATTAAAGTGATCAAAACAGAACTCTCCATTAAAGTATACAAAGAAGTATAGATACACTAAAAGACAAAGTGATAAAAACACTACACGGGTTTACACCAAAATGACGAGGATGAGAGATGAGAGTAAAAGAGAAAACACACAATAAAATAATGCGGTGAAGGAAATAGGTACTAAATCAAAACATACAAAGGAAAATATATAAATAAAATGACGATAAAATCAAATATACACAAAAACGGACGGCGTGCGTTTGGTCAGATCTAGGTCACTGGTCATCGATCACAGTCGTGTTGGTCAGCATGGTCCGAAATGCGCGTACTGTTGCGGCATCGCAGGCACCTGGCGGTAGACGGTTCCAAGCGGTTGCGGCGCGGTAAGAGAACCCTCTCTGCGTGGCAGCCAACCTAGGCCTGCGGAGGTTAAGCCTGCCCCTGATTGGTGGCTCGCGTCTCACGCTGGGACACAGCGGAACGCGGAACAAAAAGCGCGCGAATCTCTTGAGGAACGTCTTCCTCCCTCAGTGTCTTACACACCTTAACCAGGTCGCAATGGGCCACCATGACCCCGATCCTCGGCCACCCCAGATAAAGTAGGGATGGGGTTACGTGATGATGTTTTTTTGGAACCGGTAACTATTCTCGCGGCGAAGTTGATAACTTTTTGAATTTTATGCAACTGACTCTTGGTCGCCCCGCCCCACACGCAAATGCAGTACCTGCTATGTGGGAATACGTAAGCCTGAATGATGGTTTTAAGAACGTTGGGAGTAAAATAATGCCGGCATCTATAAAGAGAGATAAGAATATAATTGCATTTTTTCACGACACTTGAGACGTGCTCGCCCCAGGACAACTCCGAGTCAACTATTACGCCGAGTAATTTGTTGTTCTTTGAGGGGCACACAACAGTTCCGCCCATACCAAAATGGAAATCTGCAGTCTTTTTTAGATTTAGCTTTGAGCCGACTAGCATGAAGTTGGTTTTTCTTTCATTCATGTTAAGAGAATTGGCTCTGAACCAGAACTGGAGCTCATGCATGGTATGCTGCAGTCTAGTTTTAAGATCGGCGAGGCCTGCTTCGTTAGGGGTCGCGCAGTCTACGTGTATGGTGTCGTCTGCGTACGTGACGAGATGACCATGAGTTAAGGAACTGTAAAGATCGGTAGTAAATAAAATAAACAAAATTGGCCCAAGGATCGAGCCCTGAGGCACACCGCACGACATCGGGAGAGTCAGCCGACCGCCACGCACTATCTGTTCTCGGCCACTCAAATAGCTCCGGAACCAATCTCCGTCGGTACCATCATACCAAGACAGCTTAGTAAGAAGCACGTCGTGGTCGACGCTGTCGAACGCCTTTGACATGCACATGACTTTTGAAACGCATTGCACTTGGCCGAGATGCGGCAAAAAGTCCCGCTTTTAACAGTTGCAGCGCGTGCGAACGGTACATGCCAAAGCGAAGGGGACCTTTTCCGTCTGTCTGGAGCTGACATATAGAACTGTGAGGAGACCTGTTCCGTCTGGCTGAAGCTGACATATAGAACTATGAGGAGACCTGTTCCGTCTGGCTGAAGCTGACATATAGAACTGTGAGGAGACCTGTTCCGTCTGGCTGAAGCTGACATATAGAACTGTGAGGAGACCTGTTCCGTCTGGCTGAAGCTGACATATAGAACTGTGAGAGGAGTTTTGGACTGTCGAGTCGGTCGTGAAACACATTGTGAATGAACATCAAATCGTGCTGCATGAAGCGAGATTTTATGGAGGAGACCGCGAAGTGTTGCAGCAAGTGATCATAACTGAGATTGAAGGAATTTTAGTGGGATGTGCACGCCAGCCAGATCAGAAAGGAATGCTGAATGCGTTCCGGCCGTTTGAGATGGGTCACTGCTGCTGCCAACCAGACCACGCTGCCGTATGCCATACTAGAGCGGACATGAGCGTTAACCAGGCACTCAGCATGGCTTTGTAATTAAGCTTTGCACGGTGAGGGCATTGAGCTTTGAGTCCAAAATTACTTCCAAGTCGCGTACCTGCGTGCGAGGCTCTAGCGTGGCACCGCACAGATACCATTTCGCGTTTCTTTTTGTGGGGAGGGGGGCTTTGGCCGAGGGGGCCCCTTGGGGATGCCTTGCCACCCCCGCCCCCTTACCGAAGGTCTGGCTGCGCCCCTGTGAACCAGTGAGGGTACATGTACTACGCGCACCACCAAGGGCGGATCCGGCCGGCCGTTTACGGGGGGGGGGGGGGGGGGGGGGGGGGGGGGGGGGGAGGGGGGGAGGGGGGGGGGGGGTAAACTATTTTTTTTAGCGGAGCTTGCCTACCCCCAATTTCGAATTTCTTCCCGGATATGGGCCACTTTATTTTGCAACCACACGATTTCGATTTTCTAATAGTTTTTTAAAAATAGTTTTTCAACCTTTTGGGATATCGAAAAAGGAAAGATGTCAGCTTGCAGCTTGTATTGTTCCGACATTGCCTTACACTGAGCAAAACTATGTCAATTGTCAGCTGTACCCAGGGGCGTCGCCGATAATTTTTTGAGTGGGGGGTCGGCTGAAATGACGAAAAAAATGCACCCCAATTTGTTATGCGTGTATTTAAGCCTTTACAGCATTTTTAATGTAGATTTGCATGTTACAGTAAGTACTTGTTATTTATCGCCGCGAAGCGGCGCGAATTTTTTTCGGGTTTGCCTGATAAAACCCAGAAACATAGGCATTTTTAGCTTCTTAGCCTTGTAGAGGATAAGCAGCTAAAAATGTTATTCATTCAATTCAGCGTTACGACGAAACGAAGACAATGACGATGGCTTCGTTATGATGATGGCCACTGATGTGACGCCGCGAAGCGGTGGCGTGAACATTCTAATTTGAAGTCGTGGAAAACGCAATTTTAATATTGGAACCAGACCGTGAGTGGAGCCAAGCCTCAGGTAACCCCTTTTCCTGGTTGCACATCTCGGTATGATGAAAAATGTTGAAATGAAATGAAGCTTTTCATATACATTAGCCTCGGATAGTAAATCACGATGACCGGTGGCAGTCTGCGCTCAATAGTACATATAATAATAATAACTGCAGTATGTATACATACCTATGTACCAAACTGTAACACACAACTGGTAACTGTGCAAATGGTTTCAAGGTAGCAAGAGGCAGACCGACATTTCCGCGCATAAATGGGCTCTGTGGATCTGGAGGAGCCTGGGGAAGATGGCTTGGGGAGATAGTCCTGTCCTGGTCCCCCCTACTAGCTCTTCGGGCCAGCAAGTTGGGCACCGCTGGAACAGCTTCCGGTTGCCGAGGTCCGAGTCTTTGCGTTCGCGTCGCCTTTTTCGGAACTCGGCAGACTAGCTAAACATGTAGCCCGCTTTAAAGTTAATATTGTATGAAGAGAGTTGACCCTGGGGCCAGCAATTACCGTCAAGGAGAGCCTCTGCAAGACACTTAATGGAATTAATTTGTCAAATTTGTATATGCAATTGCGAAACTTGTGTCATGCCGCGAAGCGACGCGAAATTTTACAGTTTTTGACTGTGGCTAGCTGGATTTTTACTGCTGCAATTTTGGGATGCCCAGTACCGTTCTAAAAACGCAAATATAGCATGTATTAGACTTCACGTCTTTAGGGGGGGGGGGGGGGGGCAAAACATAGTTTGTCCCCCCCTTAAACAGGCTTGGGGGGGATGGCCCCGTTCGCCCCCCTGGATCCGCCCTTGCGCACCACACGAGCTTAAGAGTAAGTAATAGGTGCATTGTATAGCAATAATTTAATACAACTACCCAAACGAGCAGAAAACAAACAGTAGAAAAAGAAAACAAATACAAATCCAACCGATGAAAACATGCATACTTGGCGCGATTCGTATTGCCAATTGATTCGTGTGAATGCTTCGTTATAACCCCAGTGTTGTGCCAAACAACTTCTGGCGAAAAAACAACAACGGGGCACAAATGAAGTGAGGAACCCACACCGATTTGTAAGTTATTTGTGTTAGGTCCAGTTAATATTGTCAGACAACGGGGAACAACGGGGAAACAACAACAACGGGAAACAAATGAAGACAACGGGGAACAACGGGGAACAAATGAAGACAACGGGGAACAACGGGGAACAAATGAAGTGAGGAACCCACAACAATTTGTAAGTTATTTGTGTTATTTGTGTGAGGTCCAGTTAATATTGTCAGAGAGCATCACCACGCACAAATAAGTTTTGGAAGCAAGAGAGAATCATAGGATTTGAATAGAGTCATACACACATATCCCAATGAGAAATACAAACACAGATGCGTAACTGCATCAATTTCTGTTTTCAAGCACACAATTAGCAAAAAAGATGAGTATATGAGATATTTCTGGCATGTATTTTTACGGTGTTATTGATTGGAGCTAAGGTGTTGTTTGGACTTTTGGAAACTCATATTTACAACAGGTCATAAGTCCACGATGAGTTATGACTGGAATTAGCTCATTTATGTGACAGATGAGATTGGATGAGATACTTAGCGAGTAACCCATTGAACGCTCTAATATATCGGTCAAGGCTGCCGAAATTGAAATGCCACTCTGGGCCTTTAGCTGCGGCTTCCTCGCTCTCAGCCGGCTCTGATTTACAGCTGACTCGGTGAGATGTTGTCCACTTGGCCTTGGTCTGGACTCTGATCCGGCCCAGATCAGCCAGCCTGATTTAGGGACCGCGTGTGGGATACGGCATTTGACACCAACAAATGGAGTGTCGTTACGAACACACAATGAATGGTTCTTAGACTCATAGTAGTTCCCAAACAGCTGAACTGACGTAATTCACATTGTCACAGTCATTAATGTGTTTAAAGGGAAATAATGACCCTTTTCCACTAAAATGGAGTTAGCACTTGAAATCGCCAGACGAGATCAAAATATATTGTAAATTCATCACATTTTGCATGAAAACTTTCCTACCGAAAGATATTTCAAGTTAAAGTTGATAAGCGTTCCACACTTTAAACGACCGGTACTTGCACTATTTCTGACCTTTTGTCAAGTACTTTTGGTCCTCATCAAACTGCGGGCTTTTCCCGTATTGTTTTTTTACGCAATGGAGTGGAAAATATATTGTGCGTTCTGCTTGTTGTGATTATATGCTCGGTGATCTTCTAAAACTAACAGCGATTGAAAAAAGTGGCAATAAAATCGGAAGCTCATCGATGCACATCAACGCGGCATAGTTAGTGGTTGCGACCCTCAATTTGTGAAAATCGATTCATTTGTTTTCAACATTAGGAGTTGTGTATAGTTTGTCTGTGGCTGTATATAACACTATGCTTTATTTTATCATGAAAAATAATAATTTTTCCCAAAAAAACTAACGAACAATAACACAAAACTGGCAATTAAATCAGAAGCTCATCGATGCACATCGACGGCGACCTATTTAGCGTCGGCGATTTGTTTACAAAGTCATTGTCATGCTTCTCGGCGCACTTAACCATCTCGGCGCACTTGGCGAGTTGTTCCTGATTAGTATACCCAAGTCCCGTAGCAGGCTTTGTTAATGACGTCACTGGTGCCATTCTTGTGTAGCATTGCAAAATATATCTGATTTCGAGTTGAAAGCTAATTAAAGACTTATTCAAATTATTGTTTTTAAGTTTGAATTTTCTTGTTAATCATTATTAAAGGTATTTAATCACTGTATTTCATAGTAGTTGACACTTCAGAAACTTGTGACGTAATAATATTGTATCCAATATGCATTTCCCTCACCTTTTGCTATTGTGGCGCAGTGCCGAGTGCTTTGCGAATACTAGCTTGCCTGGGGTTCAATTGATTCCGCTCTTATTTTATTCGAGTCGGTATAGTTTGCATGTTGTTGTTATTCATGACTTATACTGATAGTCAGTCATGCATCACGGATGCTTCACGGATTGCTTCACGGATCAGAGCGCTGCTCGAACGCACGCTAGTAGCGCTTTCGTTCTCCATGGCAACCAGGCGTGAGCCAATGAAAAGCCAGAACGTATTCCCTTTCTGGCTTTTGATTGGCTGACGCCTGGTTGCCATGGAGAACGAAAGCGCTACTAGCGGGTGTCCGAGCAGCGCTCAGTTTGATCGGAAATGTCACAGAGCCTCCACAAATGCCGCACTCGATGTTAACAATGGTAGGGAAAGACGAATTTGTCAATGACCTTCATAAAGTACACAAGGTACTTGTTTTGTATTTTTTCCAAACTTACAACTTTGAATTTGGGAATAATTTTATTTAATTCTTAAATTTAAATAAAATAATTTTAAAAACATAGCGGTAGCCTAAGAAATTGTTGCTAACAAAATCAAAAGGTCATTATTTCCCTTTAATGGAAGGTTATCTTGATATGAGGTTTATGCTCTTCTCGAAATATAAACTGAATTCATTCCGACATAAAGTAAAACTAAATCCTAGGAACATAAAAAGGGAAAATTCTTAAACCTGACAGCCGTCACCAATGGTTATTGTTCTGGCTGCAGTAGTTGTTTACTATCGTCTCTTCTTTTCCCAGTAAAATCGCTATTTTCTTCTAGACTTAGCAATCTGCATACGAGTCATTGGCTTTCCAGTGGGCTGAGCGAGGTTGGCGCCGACCCCGCCATAGCGGATGTCAAGGATAAAGTGCCGATGCCCGCTGGTGCGTCAAAACTATTCGGAAGACGGGTTTCCTACCTCAATCGTGAATGATGATTTCAAGGCGATCAAAAATGTAGCAACTGAGGTTTTATTAAAAACAATATGTGAAGACTTTTACAAAGTTATGTAAAATGGACAGCATTTAACCCTATTTATAACAGGGAGGGGGATTCCGCCCCCCCTCCCTCCCTCATGTTTTTCGCAGATATCTCCAGAACGGCTGGGAGAAGGCCCATTAAATTTTGGGACTTTTCATAGCATTGAATACCGCATTTGGAGTCAAAATTTTGAGTTCTTAACCTGAACAGAGGCGGTTCCAGGGTACAGTTTTGGGTGGGTTCGGAGGCGATATTTGGCGATACTACGGAAATGCGATCTTCACGGTTTCTTCCTAACTGCCTCAAGTATGAAGGAGTTACATCGGTTCACGGTGATTGCAACAAGTGAAAATTAGTTGATGTTAATGAAATATCATACAAATTCCATGGCAGAGGCGGTTTCAGGGGCTTGAAAGGGGGGGGGGGGGGTTCCAGGAAGTATTCAATGCTTGGCGGGAAGCAAATAGAGCAATGTAAAGGGCATTTATAGCTATCAAGATGTAAAAAATAGCTTCTGCTTCCATGATTTGCATAATTGATTACATATAGAGTTTCAGGGGCGTGTTCAGACGCATGAAAAGGGGGTGACTGGCTTGGTGATGACGATATGCCAGCGAAAACGGCGCAATAGACGGTTAGCTTATAATTATATATGCACATATGAGGCCAGAAAAGGGAATAAAGTCATTTTTTTGCAGAGGCGCGCTCAGGAATGGAAGAAAGGGGGTAATATTATTGCAAGGAAACTAAGAGGCATGGACGTACAATGACATAACATACTGTAGTTTTCGGATGAAACACGCACCACAGGCTACTCTACGAACGATTATAAGATAATAGGCGTGTCCAGGTAGGGTAAAAGGGGGGTAAGCAATGTGAATTGAAGTTGTAAGTGAAATAGTCACTGTTGACTAGTTAGTATCAAAATAGCGGATAATATACTTATTAAAAGGTATTGAGCCGCCCCAGTTTGGATCCTGGATACACCTATGATGAAGTACAACATGCAAAAAGGAACTATCTACGATCAGTAACATATTTATAGTGCTGGGTAGCAACTTGTCTGCGGTTAATATTTTTCCCAATTTTACCCCCCTTTTTCACTAACCTGGTACCGCCTATGGCAAAAATATGATTTTTAACTGTTTTGTCTAATGTCACAATCACATACCATTTCATTTATTTTTTAAAAAACATCAAAAAATTGTTTTATTACGCATTTACTTCACCCCCATATTGAGTAACCTGCACACGCCTATGATTTTTGAATTTTCAAACGCCACTGTCATATATCAATTTACAATTCAATCTCTATCGATTCGCATTAATTGTGTTAAAATCGGTCGATAAATATGAAAGCTATGTTGGATCAAAAATACCACTACAATTTGTGGGTTTTGCCCCCCTGTTGCCCCCCTATAAAAAAATTGTTTTTTTTATTATTTAGAAATGTAGATCGTGTTGAGGGGAACCAAACGCCGTTTCATTTTTGAAAATCGGACGAGTAGATCTCGAGATCTCCGGGGGGGGGGGCGGAATCCGCCCCCCCCCCCCCTGTCACAAATAGGGGTAGCCAGGGGCCTGTTACAAATAGGGTTAATAACGTTTACAACGATTCACACACCTAATGGGAGCAAGGATATCAGTCATGACTAGCAGTATCCTAACACATCTATAACTATAAGCAAAGTGTGAGAGCACATTTCATGTTCCACGAACATCGAGAATAAAGGGAAACGCATGAAATCTCCCAAATCCGATGTAGCAATTAGCATTGTATACAATTCTAACGTATCATTGCCCGTGGTCAACAGATGATGGCTCCAGTAGTCTCTGACGGCTCCCTTAATCTTTGAGCTATCATTTTGAGTGGGTGTAACCGCGACCTATTGGTTAAATCGAGCGGACTCGTAAGTTTCACAATGAATTGGTCAGATCAGCATAATTTGCATATCGAATGCCTGGAGGCCTCGTCCCGATAGATTTACAGCGCGACACTGCGCCGGGAATCTCCCAAAGCCGATCACGGCAGCGCCTCGTCGATCGCTCCCATCCCGACTGATAACTCATTCAGTTCAGCCGGGAATTTATTGGACCAGCTCGTGTAAGCCATGGCATCAGAATACAAATCTCCACTGTCGCACATTTTGGGAAAACTGTCCGAACAAAATGTATATAGCGACGTTGATGAATGCAGCGAAAGATAGTCCTAAAAATAAATAAAGCCTGACTTATGTAACCAGTGACTCGTAGAACAGATGTAAGAATAGAGCGGATTTGGTGCGGATTTCGTATGCATCCTCCACCGGTCGGTTCATAATATCGGTTCAGAATATTGTTCAGAACAGGTGCCACCTCATGATGCGGACACGGCAAAAATATCCGGTACCGATATGTGTGGACTCGAAAGGCACAAGAGCGATGTGAAGACTAGACGATCAGAACAGAAACATGCAGAACTGACCAGATGACAAACGCGTGCAGACACCAATGACAGAACATATACAATACACACATATACACGTACGCGACAATTCCAACAGACATGCGCAGACACGACACACGATATAGATACCCAGACATCAGAACAAACGTCTTGGCCGATTTTTATTGGTAGCATAATTGGGATTTTTTAATAGTTCTGCCGTGAACTGAATGTCGGTGTCTTCCTTAAACAATATCTCAGTTTGTACACCAGTGTCTCACTCATCGTGGAAAGCATAGCGTATTTCTCCATCTTCTG
Organism: Chirona hameri; assembly: GCA_036785665.1. Classification (NCBI taxonomy): domain Eukaryota; kingdom Metazoa; phylum Arthropoda; class Thecostraca; order Balanomorpha; family Balanidae; genus Chirona; species Chirona hameri. The sequence goes on along the minus strand of JAXIVJ010003898.1, from coordinate 71,593 downwards.
GAAAATCAAGGCATATTACAAAACCTCGATTAAACAAACAATTTGCCCGCCTCTGCGGCTCAGTGGGAGAGCGCTGGACTTCTGACCTATCCCAGTAGTGGCAGCCCGGGTTCGAGTCGCTTCGGCACTCGCTATTTGCTCCTGACTGGGATGGCCTGTGGCCGGTGGCAGCGGTCGCACTCAAGGTCAGGCGACGTCAGTGAGTGGGGCGGACCGTGTCCAGGTATGTCGGGCACGTACAACTTTCGTCTCTAAATTCTGCCGGCCAACAGGAATTGCGCGATCGGGTGGTAAGGTCAGGACCTGCGCAACAAGATCTTCTTAGCGTGGGTCTTGACCTGAAATCCATCCATACAAAACATTCGGACTAAATTTATTAAAAAAAACAGTAAAAAACAATCACGACTAATGTTGTTGCGAGGTGGTCAAACTCAAACGGTTTGCTTACATGCGAAAGATGCATTTGACATGAAATATGCCGCACAAATCGAAATTGCTAGAAAATATTTACCGAGCGGGCGCAAAGCGCCCGTGAGGTTTCTCGTCAACTTACTAGACATATGTACATTTGACCCGGCCCGACTCGGCCCGATCCGGCCCGACCCGGCCCGACCCGGCCATACAAACGCTTTTCGGAAGCTAATAACTTCGCAACCACTGCTCCGATTGAGATTGGGTTTTCACCATTGGATAGGTCCATCAAATAAATTTTGTTTTTAGTATAGTGCGTTCTGATAAAGGTGGTACCACAGTGCGTGGCAGTGGGCACACGCGAACGTCGAAATGAACCAAAAAAACTTGCAAAAATTATTCTTGGTAAAAAATGGCTGTATTATTCTAAGCATTAATTTATACGCTGAAGCATGCAGCGCTCAGGACGCTTTCCCGCAGGATCCCTTTTGGTGGATTTGAGAAAGGAGATCATTAACAATTTAATACAACTTAATTTTTATGTTGACATGCATTTAGGCCTGGCAATTTTTCTGGAGGACTAAAATGACTTTGTTACTACCACGTGTGCTCCCTTACCGTTTCATATTTCAAACCTGTTTTGGCTTTACCAGAGAGCGCTCGCTCAGTCATCGCCCAAAAAGGCGTTTTACTGGTATACCAGTAAGGCGCCGTAGTTGGCGATGAACGAGCGAGCGCGAAGGAAATGTATGGCGAATTTCAACTCCATCGGGCAAGTAGTTTCTGAGATACACAAAGGGTGTACACGTGCGCACGTGCAAATGCACCCCACCCATGACTTGTGGGAAAGTGGCGACTGAGAGGTCCCTAACCGCACACCAAATTTGAACAAATTCGGCTCAGCCGTTCCTGATATATGGAATAGGGGTGTGTACGTGCGCACGTGCTGAGGCACCCTATCCCTGACTTGTGGGAAGGCGGCGGCTGAGAGGACCCTAACCACACACCAAATTCGAACATAATAGGCTCAGCCGTTCCTAAGATACAGAATAGGGGTGTGCACGTGTTCACGTGCAGAGGCACCCCACCCCTGACTTATTGGAAAGTGGTGGCTGATGGGTCCCTATCCACACACCAAATTTGAACACAATCGGCTCAGCCGTTGCAGAGTTTTTGCGAGAAAACACTTTTCTACACCCCTCACGCGGCACGCGCCACGCGCAGTGGTAGTCATCCACGTGAGTCAGCACAGGTCTCAAACAGGGTAGGTTGGATGGGGCTGCTTAGCACAGAAGTCCGCTTGTCAATCGGACGTGTGGTTGCAGATATATGAGCTTCTCAAAAGCGTCGCCACGGGTCGGGTCGGGTCGGGTCGGGTCGGGCCGGGTCGCTCATAATCAGATTTTCCCCATATACCACGGAAGGACGAGCGAGCGCTTCGCGCTCGCTCGTAATAATCCCGCCCGGTGCTGGGAAATTACGCAATATTCACCGAGGTTTTTATGCGGAGTACCAATGGCCGGTGGGCCCGAGGTACGAATGAAAACAAGCGAGGTGAATATTGCATAATTTGCGAAGCACAAGGGTGGGGAGATACTTACCGCATGCCGCAAATTTATATTTGCAATGGCATATTGTGGTATGCGCTTCTGTTCTGCAGGGGCTCCGCCACGCCTTTGAAATTGGGGGGGGGGGGGGCGGGATTGAGCCGAGTGGTCGCCGTCAGCGAAAAGTTGTTGACCGGGGGGGGGGGGGGGGTTGAGTGTTAGCGAAAATGGTGTTGAGAGCGGCAGAGGGGGGGGGGGGGACGTCAGCGAAAAGTTGTTGAGCGGGACGGTGGATCGTCAGCGAAAGCTTGTTGAACAGGGGAGAGGTAACAACTAATAAGTACAACCCTAGCGGGGTCGATTTTTCAAAACGATTGGGGGTCCGAACAAAGACGGATCCAAGGGGGTTAATATCAGCGCCATGGCTTCCCCAAACGACAGAAATCGGCAAAAAATTATACATTTGATGTTTGTAAGAGAAATATAAGGAATAGGTAGGTACAAAGTAGTTGGTTTTAAATCAGTTCTCACAAATAAACAGTCACATGAGTTTTGCCTTGCGTCGTACGGCGCCTCACACCAAAGTTTTTGGCCCAGCCTACGACAGACCATTTTTTGTTTTTCGTTTTTTGTTTTGTTTTGTGTTATAAATGTTTTGATGGGATGGATTTCCCACGCTAAGCTAAGCTTGTTGGGCGGGCCCTGACCTCACCATCCGATCGCGCAATGTCAGTCACCGGCAGAATTTAGAGGCGAAAGTTGAACGTCCCTAACGACTGAAGACGGTCCGCCCGGCTCGCTTCATCTGGCCTTGAACGCGGCCGCTGACACCGGCCGCAGGTGATCCCCGCCAGGAGCAAATAGCGAGCGCAGAAGTGTCTCGAACCCACCTTGCCAGGGTGGGTCAAATCTGTAGTGGGCCCTGACAAGGCCGATCAAAGGTCCCCTCAAGCCGACCTCGGTTACCCTCCAACAGACTTGTGCTTGATTCCGCTTCAGCGGAATCGAGTCCGATTCCGATTCCAATAGATATTGCATTAGAGGAATCGATTACGAATGCACTTCCTCAGCACCAGAAAAGCTTGATTCCGCATCCGATTCCATTGATTCCAATTGTATTACACCGACTGCCCACAAAATGTCCGATCATTCTTACATTTGGTACAAATGACACAAATGGCACGAATGACACGAATCGACATATTCAATATATTACACAGCTATATTTAATATGGCTATTTTGATATAACACAAAAACAAACAAATAATTTCATCAAGTTTGTTGGAAAACTGGCCTATGCTGCAAAATCGTGATAGTTCAAAAATTGCAAAGTCTAACGAAGGTTCCGATATATAATATCTATACTTACCTATAACCAAGGTACATGGACATGTTTCAAGCTGCTATTTGTAATATGATAGGTACATGGGGAAATCAATGCCTTGAAAGATATCATGTTATTGCATGTACGGTACAATAAGCATAACATTGTCATAAGTGAATATCATTGTACCTATGTTTCCACTTAAAAGTATAAATACTGAGCATGTTTTGACTCTCATTAGGTAACAAATCATCGCCTAGCTTTGCTTCAGCTATTCATGCTCAACGGAACAAATTTCCTTCAGGGAAACTTACATTCATGGCCTGAGTGATTTTTTTCCCGAAAATAAAACGGAATCGCTTGAAATAGCCATCGATTCAGATTCAGATTCCATAATTTGCTTAAAGTGATTGATTTCACCTGATTCCGATTCCACCCAGATGCCAACGGAATCTAATCCGATTCCGATTTCAGTACAAACGGAATCGATTCCGGAATCGGATTCGATTCCACTGGAATCAAGCATGCCCTCCAGGAGGGTGTCATAACTCCCTAGACCCCCCTTGCCTACGCTATTGGTTGTGGATTGAAGCTCCAATCGCAATTTCCAAAACTCTAATGCTAGCCTCTAAACTTCGACCTCAGTCTAAAAAAAATGCTAGACTTTTTCAGGCCAGGCTACGTGCTTCCTCAGATCGACTAGCGCTTTCTCAGTGACGTCCAGAGGGTCAACTCTCTGGTCACTCTGGCTTCCAGAGGGCCAACTCTGGCATCCAGAGAATCCACTCTGGCCACCCGCTAGAGAGCACAATCTGGTTTCGAGAGGGTCACCAAGGTCTCCGGAGGGCCCACTCTGGCCGGCCTTTTGAGGGCCCACTCTGGCTTCCAGAAGGCTCACTCTGACCTTCAGAGGGCCAACTCTGGCCTCCAAGGGTCCAATCTGACATTCAGAGGGTCATTCTGGCTGGCCTCCAGGGCCCAACCCTAGCCTCCAGAGCCCTCTCTGGCTTACAGAGGGCCCACTCGGGCCTCCAATGAGCCCACTCTGGTCTCAGAGGGCCCACGCTGGTCTTATAGGGCCCATTCTGGCCTCCAGGGGGCCCACACTGGCCTCCATAGGGCTCACTATGGCCTCCATAGGGCCCACTCTGGACTCCATAGAGCCCACTCAAGCATTCAAATAGCCCACTCCGCTTCTTGCCAACCACCAGAGGGCCCATACTCGCCTCCATCCAGAGGGCCCACTCTGATCTCCGGATGTCCTACTGTGACTTCCGGAGGGCCCACCCTGTCTTCCAGATGGCCCACCTTGTCCTCCAGAGTCCACTTGTCCACTCTGGCCTCCTGATGGCACACTCTGACCTCCAGAGCTGTTACGCTACTTAGCCGTTTCAGCGTTTTTTTAGGCGATTCATTTCCGACTCAAAAACAATTTCTTTAGGTGAAGATAAACACATTTAGTTGGTAGACTCCTTGATTCATAATTGATTTATCATTTTACTCCGTAAAGATCTGACCCGTACAGTATCCCTTGAAATGACAAATGAGGCACACAAACCTAAAGTGGTAACGTCTATCTATCGTCTATATTGTCTTATAACGTATATCGCGGTTAATCTCACATCTTACAAACTACGCTTCGGCGTGAATAATGGTTATGCCAGAACGGTAAAAAGCTTTTTGGTGAGCTAAATCCCCTAAAAAATCACACAATTCATCTCTCACCATCGAATTTCCATTATTCATCCATCAATAGGTGATTTAAACAAAACTTCCTCAGTAAAAATTCCGTAGATTTTCGCTTAAATTAGGAAATGTGTAATTTTTTGGTCGACTTCAGGTGTTGTGGGGGGCTTGGCCCTCCCAGCCCCCTTGGATACGCCCAGGGGCGCAGCCAGGATTTTGCGACGAGGGGGGGGGGGGGGGGGGGGGGGGGGGGGGGGGGGGGGGGGGGGGGGGTTAACCGAAGTGGGCCTCTTAGCGATGCCCCCCCCCCCAAAAAAAAATACTATGAATTTGTTTGTAATTTTAATATAAACAAAAGAATTGTATTGCATTTTTTTCTTCATTGTTTTTTTATATATTTATAATTCAAAATTTGTAATTTGCATCCATCCATAGGCGTAGGAACAGGGGGGGGGGGGGGCAGGGGGGCCTAAGAGCAGAGATGGACCTTTTCCGGACCTGAGATACAGGCACTTTCAAAGCCTAAAATGGGCACTTCTCAGACCTGAGACGGGCCCTTTCTGAATTCACGATGGGCCCTTTCAAAACCTGAGACCGGCCCATTCTGAGCCTAAGATGGCCCTTTCCAGACCTGAGATGGGCCCTTTCTGAGCCTAAGATGGGCCCTCTCCGGATCTGAGATGGCTAATTCAGAGCCTAAAATGGACCCATTCTGAGCCTAGGATGAGCCCATTCAGAGCCTAAAATGGGCTCTTTCCAGACTTGAGATGGGCCCTTTCTGAGCCTAAGATGGGCCCATTCCAAACCTGAGATGGGCCTTTCCGAATTCACGATGGGCCCTTTCAAAATCTGAGATGGGCCCATTCTTGCCTAAGATGGGCCCATTCAGAGCCTAAGATGGACCCTTCCCAGGCATGAGATGGGCCCTTTCTGAGCGCAAGATGGACCCTCTCCGGACTTAAGATGGGCTCTTCCCGGGCCTGAGAGCTGAGATGAGCCTTTTCTTGACCTGAGATTCTCGCTTTCTGAGGCTAAATTTGGTTTGATCAGGCCTGAAATGGGTCCTTTCTGAGTCCACGATGGGCCTCTTTCAGATCCGAGATGGGCCCCCCTGAGCTGCGACGGGGTGGGGCTTCAGCACCCATAGCCCCCCTCCCCCTCCTGGCTGCGCCCCTGGATACGCCAGTGGCCAGATAAAACATGGGGAGAGCACCTTTGAGGTCCGAACTCAACATTGTGGAGAGGGGGGTGGGGGCGAGGGCCACCCCAAAAGTATATAAATCGACACATATGAGTACAACTGAAACTGATTTCTTGTTGTTTGTCAGGGAAAATTGAGGGGATTATCCCCTGGCTCAAGAATGGGGGACACTCCCCCCCCCCCCCGTCCCCCCATGGCGGAGCCCCTACTGTTCTGGAACTTCCTTTCTGAAAATTTGCTCAACAATTTGTCTGGGAAAATCAAAATGACCAGGGTCCAAATCGTTTCCCAACTACTTTTAACATTAGCAGCAGCGGTCCGAAGTCATTTCCCAAAAGCACGTGCTAATGTTGGAAGGATATATCGGCATGTGGTACAAATAACATTAATGCTTTACCAAACTACTGTGCATCGGGCAATGCA
>JAXIVJ010003898.1:0-60000 GCA_036785665.1 Chirona hameri | reverse complement strand
ACATGAACAGCTTTCAAGTGCTAATACCGAACACCTCAGCCGAAACGCTGCAGGGAGCTCTGACATGAACAGCTTTCAAGTGCTAATACCGAACACCTCAGCCGAAACGCTCCAGCTGCATAGTCTTGGCGAAGTTAATTCAACGAATATGTTTGACCCAACTTGTGGCCGGTGTCAGGTGGCAGTTCGAGGAATTGTCGTTGATCCTGTAATTTAGTTTCACGAAGTTTCAGAGAACTGAAACCGTGACCTGAAGTCGGCGACTTATGCCCGTCGTCGTCCCAGGAAATTGCGTCGTTCGTACTTATTGCGACTGAGCTCCAATTGGTCGCCCTCGGCCAGGTATTTGTAAAATAATACCTCCAATGGGGTCAGTAATCGGCGGCGGTGCCTCATATGCAAAAGGTGCTGCATTGTGAGTCATCGGAAATCATCGGTTTTGTGCAGCACAGCATCTGAGACCAGGGGCGTCGCCACAACATTTTTAGTGGGGACCAGCCAGGTGTTTAGCACCCCGACCCCCCTGGGTCGAATGTTAAAATCCTGCGAATCTGGGGGCCGGACTCCGGCAGGAGCAATTCTGGGAGCCCTGCACTCCCAGCCTCCCCCTCCTTCCCCTCCCTTCCCCTCCCCGGTGGTGTTGCCTCTATCTGGGACACACACTTGTGATGCTTCAACAATTGCATGCTTGGTTGAAGGGGAAACGATAGCTCTTGTGAATATTGGATTGCCATGTATTTATTTATTGATTTATGGCGATTCTCGGCGAACTCCAGAGTGTGGCTCTTCTAACGCCGCGTCAGTACATTGGTCAGCACGAGGACACTCAGAAAAAGCACAGCGAATGGGATACGAACGGAAAAAACATTACACTTCAGCGATTCACGATAAACGATAAAAACAGTGACTGTGTCAAATGATTTGATGGGCGAATCAGGTGAGTTCTCTGTTAAAGACATCGCTTTGCCCTTGAACTCATTAAACTGTTTACACTGACGTGTGACAGCCGGGAGGCGATTCCACGCCGCAACTGCCCGATAGGGGAAGGCTCTTTTGACGCACTCGAGCCGAGGGTGTTTCGCTGCGCTCTTCTGCAGTACGGTTTCGTCAGCTGTGGCTCTGGTGTGCTGCTGAGATGTTTCAGATCGGCGCCTGACCAGGCTCCGAACGGCCCGCGGCCCATCAGGCACGTTCATGACGCGATGCAAACAGGTGCAATCTCGGAGGGTCACAGTTTGATCGAAACTAAGCCATTCAAGTCGGTCGCTGGATTCCGTGACATGATCGCGTCTGCGTATGCCAGCAACAATTCTGACTTCGAAGTTGATGAGCTTTTCCACTCGCTGGCGCTGAGTGACTGTTGTTGGGGCCCATGCAGGTAACCAGTATCTGATGTGAGGTAAGATCAGCGACTCGATCAATAATTTTGTTGTGGCGCTGGGAGGCACATGCTTCAGCTTGTTGATGGCGATGAGAAGGCCAAAGCAACGCTGAGCGATTTTGGCTGTTTGATGTTGCCAGCTAAGATTTGTGTCGACAAGTATGCCCAAAATGTTGACGCTCTCTGAAGGAGACAGCTGTAAATTCCCAAATTTAACGCTCAGCCCGGCAGCTTTGCGGGTGTTGGTGGGTGTGCCAACAACGATTAATTCAGTTTTAGACGGGTTGATTTTCATGCCCATTGTGACGAAACCATACAGAGACTGCTGCTAGATCGGACTCAGCCCACGAACGCAGCTGTGCGAGGCCACAGACAGACGGCAACGATTCGTGCATGAGCTGCATGTCATCTGCGTAAGACACTAGTTTACATGCGGCTGACACATAGCACTGGATGACATTGGTGAACAAAAAGAACATCAGAGGTCCAACTATGCTACCCTTAACCACACCATACGCGATCTGAAGGCACGGCGCATTACCACCCTTCACAGTCTGGCGCCGATCGGTGAAATAGTCCGAAAACCAATGTGGCGCAATGCCGTACCACTCCAGCTTGGCTAAGAGCGCAACGCGGTCTACACAGTCGAAGGCCTTTGAAAGATCAGTTGAGCTAATAGTAGTAAATTTGCCGGCGTTCATATTGTAGCTGATATGGCTAACGATATCTATGACTGCATGTTCGGTGGAGTGATGAGGGCGATACGCATATTACGAGTCAGCAAGAATGTGGTGACTAGACACGTATTCTACAAGGTGTGCGCATACAACCTTCTCTGTCAGCTTGCCAACAACACTAAGTACACTTATTGGCCTATAGTTCGATGGTTCAGTCACTGGTGCCCCTTGTGTAAAGGCACGACTGTCGCCAACTTCCAAATGGACAGGACTCGACCTGTGGTGAGGCAGTGGTTCACAACGTGTAACAGGTGGAGGCCAACCACTGCGAAACATTTCCTGAGCACAGACAGGCCCCCGTTGTCCGGTCCTACTGCCTTGGAGCTGCTGCTTATGTAGGCGGTACAGACGTTACACCACTACTTTTCATTCATAACACGTTTTCATTACTTATTATGAAGCAAATGTATGCCGTCAGAGAACAAAATGTACGCAGCCGACGGTGTTTGCATGCATCTCCGCTATGTTTAACTGTGAAGGTCCATTTACGCTTAGAAGATTCTCCAGGGCATTAGTATCCCGCCAATTGTCTGATATTAAAGGCCCATTAATGACTAAAACTTTGTGTTCTCACTTCTCAGGGTCACGTGTCAGAAGTCCGCTCTTGCTTATTTTAATGTCACAGGCATAGTTAAGTCCGATCCTGCAACACGTTATGCCATAGATCTGTAAGAAGCCCACCGTAAGTGTAATAGTGAAACAAACTAGTTTTATATAGTTATCATAAATAATTCTCGATCTCGTGACAAAAGGTGCTATCAAAGTATGAAATTCAACGTTTATCTTCTTATCATCTTACTCATGATATTCACGAAGCCTGCTTCGTGCTCTTTCACGTCAGCTACCATGCCCACACATCCCAAAATATGACACTACGAAGTTTCCACTAGACAGAGTGACCCAGGGGACAGCTTCGTTCGACAGAAGTTTCAGACATGTCCTGTATCAGCCATCGTGACAACACCGCAGTGAGGAGGCCGTTGCCTCACTGGCACCAAAAAGCGACCCGTCGACATTTCCCAGATGCAGAAGCTTCGACGCCAGCCAGCCGACCGCCGCCGGCCGGCTGACGCCACCTGACATGACGTCATTGGACCGAAGCTGCGCAGTTTGCTCTCAGTAGCACGTGATGCCAGCGGTCCAGCGCGGCTGCTGATACGCTAAACTTACGCGGCAATAGCAGAGCCTCGAGTTCCCGAAAAGAGGCAGGTGGTTTTGGAAACCGTCTGCCGTCCCAGTGACGCAGCTAGACTGGCATATCTTAAGTGTGTGGAGGCGGAGGTTATAGCGAGAACGACTCCTCAGACTGCAGTCAATAACTGGCTGATAGCTACCGTCGGAGGTCTGAGCCCGGAAGTGGCAGACTCTGCCACCGCCGGGCATCATGTTCTCCGACATCATCATTACCATCATCATCACCTCCGCAGACATCGCAGCAGTCACCCAACGCGGTGACTATACCCCTTCACAAATATTCCCACTCTCCCTGGTCTCTTGCATTACTTGCATAATCAGTGCTCGCCCCGATTTCCCATGGCCTACTTCACTTGAGGGTCAGTCAACGGCAGCAGAACCAACGACTAACAAAGGCTGGAACAAGGGAAGGCATCGCCGATTTGAGCAATGCCGCCCCTCCAAGTGTCTGGACAGGACAACTCTTAACCCGTTGCTAGGAGCATGACACCAACACAAAGTAAATATTTGCCTCGTGCATGACAAGCCGGCACCATGGTCCCGTTATTAACGGCTGGGGGCACGGTCGAGTCTAACACAACATGGCAGCTTTCCGCTGCGTGACTGTAGCTAACCAGGACCATGTGTCATGTGGACATGCGATGTGGCTTCTGTTGATTGGTCATGCGCATTGCGTGGCCATCCACTATTCAGTTGCCACACTTCTCACAGTTTGACGTGACGTGCGCGTTTACTTAGCGTCTGCGTCTGCAGGACTGTAGCAGCACCTACTGTACCGCTCAGCAGGGCTGCAATGCGGTACAGTCTACGTTCCAGGTTGAATCGAACATGGCGGCTATCTGCGTGAGAGACGAAGTGTTGGTGAGCTTGGTCAGTAAGATGAAATGTTATAACAGAAAACTTAGCTGCGTAAACGCATATTCCACAGCCGATTCAAAGAGGAACCATCGATTAGCCAGTAAACGATCTGTTTCCGTAGTCCATACATGAGCGTAGCGTTTCATTCATATTCCGAGACTCGCTGCTGACTTACCAAACGAGCAAGACAAATCTCCCTCTACGATGTCATCTTTGGGATTTCAAAATTTGAAACGCGATTCCTCTGATCAGTGCTCTCCGGGTGAAAGTAACCTCTAAACTTCTCCGCTTATCACCGCCAGAAGATCCGGCCTTGTGTCGATGCATTCATAATTCATTACCACGTGCCGGTGGAGCCACGAATCCGAGCCACATAGACCCAGGGGTTCAGTGAAGTCAGCTAGCAGGTCATGCAATATGAACGAACGTCACGTCTCCTCCAGTGGGAACAGCAGCGTACGACGCCTGCTGTGGGAGCGCCAGCGTACGACTGTTGTTCTGGGAATAGCGTATGTATGTGCGTACTGCGTATGTGCAGCTACTGTAGTGGGCGATGTCAGCGTGAGGCCCTGTACATAGAGTCAGACAGAGCCTGGCGAGTATCGGAGCACACACACGCCCTGTTGTGGAGAATGTCCACCGCAGACAATGTGCGAACGTTCTAACCTGTGCGGCATGTGGCTAATGGGGTTGGGGCAGATATTAGGTTTTTATTCTTAGCAAATTATGCGTAATTTTCTCCATTTTTATTTACCTCCTAAACACAACTTAGAACACCTTCTGTCCCAAATCTACCACTTAAATTTTCGTATTTTTGTAACAATCATTCTTGATTTTATTTGTGACGTCACAACTGAGCTATTTTTGGCGGCGCTTGCGACGCTTCAGACCTGGATGTGTTTAAGGCCATACAACAACGGTAGCGGATATTGTAGGTTAGGAAAAGTATGATTGATATATAGTTATTATTATCACTTTGAGGTATATTCCTCTGTTCCTGACAAATATTCTACAATTATTAAATTATGTGCATTTATTTGTATCAAGTTTCAGTCATACACCCACATGTTAAATAATTAGTTTAACCCTCGCCCTACGGGGGGGGGGGGGGTCCTAAAACGACCCCACTGAGGTTTTTATTGACGTTTTAGACATGCGGCGTATCTTGGTGAACTTTTCAGTAGCTAAGTATACAACAATTATACGTATTTTGTAGAAATTTAATTGAAATTGGATGATTAATTTGGGAAATAATGATGTTTCGATGACGTCATGATGGTGGAAAAACGATAAATGTTTGAAAAATCGTAGAACAGAGTTTTGAGGACAATTGCAAACGCAATTAGGCATAGATACAAAATGTCATTTTCTTTAAAATGGCAATCTCAGATTTTCGAAATTTTGGGTTTTGATCCCCAAAATGAACAAAAACCGATATTTTTGGAAAAATCACCACAAAATAAGAAAAAATTCAAAGATGTTAAAAAACCGGAATATATGTGAGAGAACTTAGCATGGACAGTACTCAAGCCAAATTTCAAAGAAATATATCTATTTTTAACTGAGTGATGGCTCCCTAAGTGTAAGAAATTTATGGCGTCATTTTTTACTAACTTTTTTGGACTTTTTCGACCAGATACGAATAAATCATTACCTTTTCTGTATTTATGAGACAAAACTGGTCTAGGAACATGCCTTTTTATTTACATTTATCAATTTCTCATTTTGAGGTTTTCTGACAGCAAAATCGCTGTTCTGGATGTGGTCGATCGAGGTCATTCATTTGATCTGGAAGGTCACTCGCTGACCCGAAACCTAAACATTGTATACCGTTATATTTCAAACATGACGGGCAACATGTTGGTTCTTACTGCGTTGCTCTATTATGCTTGGATTGGAAGTTAACAAGGGGGGTCTTTTTAGGACCCCCGTAGGGCGAAGGTGAAAAATGCTGCAGTAGGGCGAGGGTTAAGGAATACATTTATTTAACAATAAAAAAACGATAACAACGCAGAGCAAACATTTCACCTCACCGCATTCACACTTGTTAATAACAGTAACAGATTTGCATCTGCTAATATTTAGCACTTCTTGCGTCGCAGCACTTACTCAGCAACTGGGTGTGCCGTGGCCGTTCCTGTTTCTTTGCCTCCATGTAGAAAGAACATCTGCTTCATTGAGTGCTGACTTCCACCTTTCTTGGAAAAGTTAGTTTCTGGCTTGTCAATATCCTCACAATGTTCCTTTAGTCGGACCAGCCAAACCTGCATCTTTATTTTTGATTATGTATGTCTTGCTCTTGATGAGTCTATTTTAGTTCAATTTCTAAGTCGATCTTATACATTATTATTTACCAAAATAATCGCTCTTTTCGAACTCGACTTTAAAAACAATCATTGGTCTTTCATCACAACTAGAAATTTGTCAAATACTTAGGTACAGCGTTCGCTGGAAATCGCTGGAAATGAGTATCTTTGGCCTCGTCGTTTTAAGAAATTACTGCAACTCGCGCTGCAAGCTCGTACTGTTACTTCTTAAAACGACTCAGGCTCTGAACTGTTACGTTTAGGACTTGACATTTTTAGACCCTAAAGGGAAAATAGAATACGACTAAAAACAAAATACTGCGGAAGACATAGACTCTTCGAAATGAATCGTGCCTCAGACGTTCTGATTCGGATTCCTACATCATACAACTATCCGTTGCATTTACCTTATAAAAGTTGTGCCACCGCCGCGCAGAAAATGCCGCTGATTTGAACTCAGTTGTGACGTCACAACTACAATGCCCATGAACTTAATTGATTTAGTTTTTAATCATTTCTGAGTTCATTTCGAGTTTTTATCCATTACAAAATTTATATTATGAACATTTCTCCTTGTTTTTATGGACCCAACAAATTGATACCTTACAAATAGGCCCAACCCCATTTCGCGTCCTGGGGAGGCGAGCGGAGGCTGTGATGGCTTTCGTCTGACATCGTCGTAAACAATGGGACATCGAGGCGATTGCATCGACTGTGCAGTGTGCTCGTTGGCCATACATATGTGACAGATCTGTGACATTGTTCCCAGTTCATTATATTTGCTTTGTGTCTGTAAAACGACAGCCTTTTCTCTCTGCCAAAAACATACGCTGACACATAAGAGACGCATACGCTTATGCACATGCGCACAAGCGCACATGGGCACATGCACGGAATCTGTTGCAAACAGACTTGTGAAATGGTGAATCAACGGGCTCGGCTGGTCCCCGCCCGTCGGGCCCTGATAACGATCGGGGTTCACTGCCGCTCCATGCTTCTGTTGAAATGCAAGTTTGGCCACAAACTGTATATTCTGGACTTCGAAACATGCCTATGATTATGTACTAAGTTTATAAATACCTAGTTTTTCATTGAACATAGTTAAACATGCCCAGGTAGATGGAATTTAGATAAGTTCTGAAGTCAGAACATATCTGGTTCATGTACCGGACATGCATCTCGACTAGGGCAGCGATCTCTGACCGTTAAATCAAGGGCGGATCCAGAATGGATGGTTTGGGTGTTTTTTTTGGGGGGGGGGGGGGGGCAAATCCCAAAAAGTCTCACACAATTCTGAAAACTCATCGGATTTCGCTTGCTTGTGCATCGATCACTGATTTAAAACAAACTTTCCTTAGTGAAAGTTCCTTACATTTTATATTATCTCAGGAAATGTGTCAAATTTGCGCCGATTTCAGGTGGTTTGGGAGGGGGGCTGGCCCCGTCCCCCCCCCCTTGAATCCGCCCATGCGTTAAATGGACCGAATTGACCCGACGGGTGGACGCCATGACGGGAGTAAGCCGAGTCCATTGACTCACCATTTTACAAGTCTGGTTGCAAATTACGCAGACTGTCCTGATATTCTCGAAACACGTCAAGAGAAATGTAAGAGGACGTCCGTTGGAGCAACTATACCAGCTCTGCAGTGTCAGATGTACAGTATTCACTTAGCGTGGCTTTCATGCGCCGTGTCGAAACGGTGAAAGCAGGTGTACACTGATTGGTTCACAAAGAGTATGCGAGGGCTGAGGAAGAGCTTTGCGAACAGCCATGCCAAAATTGTTGCTGATCAACATTCGCAGTACCTCTATGCCGACGGTATTTTAAATTATTTTTGCTATATCTCTTGTGTGCACTACATTTTAAAACGTTTATCATGATAAACTCATGAATATTCTTGTTTTTTGCTGATGCTATTGACTTGAGGCTGCCTGTTTTCTATTGAATGAGGACGGGATTCTCTGCGCACTGCGCGAGAGGAGATACTGTGCCGCTATACACCTCAGCTTTGCGGGACAGCCTACCACTTTCAAGTTTTCACAATCATTAAACACTGGCTGAAATTCATCTTCAGATGAATACGCATGTAATTTTGTTTGCATTGCATATCAAAGTTGTGTTCGACGTACATCCCTGTTTGCCCTTTTAAGCTCACAGGATGGTTCACACACTGGCGGACCCATGGGGGGGGGGGGGCATCAGGGGCAAATCCCCCCCCCCTCCCGCAGGAATCCGAGAGGGGCATTCAATACAAGTATGTCCCCCCCGCGCGTTCCCTGCACTGAACGTGAAAAACAATGATCTTAGGAGAAAACTTCATGAAAACGGAAGGTTTTTTCTTCTCTCGAGTGATTGAATTTGAAGTTTGAATGTATCCCTTTCTTTCAATGATAGACAAAACAGCGCACCTGATGCAATTCAAGCAGCCCCGGTGACACTTAGCCCTCGACCCGCTGGGGGGGGGGGGGGGGGGGGGCAGAATCAGGCCCCTCCCGGATTTTCTCAATAACTTGAACAATATGATAGATATCAACGTACAACTTTCAGTACCTTATTCTGCATCAATCTTACGTCTTCTTACCAAATTCCAATGAAATTGATGTAGTATTTTGGGAGATAATGATGTTTTAATGACTTCATGTCATGCCATTTTCGGTGGAAAAACGATGAATGTTTGAACAATCGTAGAAAATAGTTTTGAAGCAAATTGCAAATAAAAATTTAAAAAGAAAGGAAATGGCATTTTCTTCAACATGGCCATCTCGGATATTGGAAATTTTGTGTTTTTGACCCAAAAAAATAGGAAAACTTTTTTCGGGGAAAAAAATCCACAAAATCGATTTTTGTGAATTTGAGAAGTGTCTTTCTTAAGCTCGAATACGAAAATAAGGCGACCGGCCCAAATCCGTGGAGAAAAAAGGGGATACCTTTTTGCCACAAAAAGATGCGCCCCACGGAGAGAGGCTGGATCCGCCAGTGGGTACACAGTTTCTATTGCGCGAAAATCAGAATGGTCGAACTCGTGTCTTTATCGATATAATGGTCGAGTTCGTGCCGTTATCGATAGAATGGTCGAGTTCGTGCCGTTGGTCAAACATAACCTCGGTGCTAAAAACTAGCATTTGTCAGCTTTGAAGATGCGCACTCAGGAAATTAAGGCATCATTAAAACATCGCGTTCCCCAAGCAACAGCGCAACACGAATTGCAACCAATACATTCGGTAAGCAAGTTTCCTAGCCACTTCTTAACACTATGGAAGTTTCTGAAGTGCTCTTTTGCATCGGAAAGAAATACTAAAGAACCACCCACTCGGTTCCCGACCCAAAAAGGGTGTTTTACTGGTACGTTCCCACCCAGTTTGCTTGCAAGAAGCAGCCTCGTCCCATCGCCCGACTCTGCAATTTCACATAATCACTTTTATATCCTGGACGCGTCAAAGCGACCCCCATGACAAACGACAGCGTGACAAAACCGCGGGCGGTATCGCCTTGGGATGAATCGGAGGTCATTCCGGAAGCGAGACGACCTGTCTCATCTTGCGGCGGCGGCGGCCGGTCGTCGCTCTCCGTCCGGCGGTCGTGACACGTGGGGGCCCACTAACGGCAGCCCCCCCCCCCCCCCCCCCGTCTGTCGGCAGGCTCGGTC
Source organism: Chirona hameri (assembly GCA_036785665.1). Classification (NCBI taxonomy): domain Eukaryota; kingdom Metazoa; phylum Arthropoda; class Thecostraca; order Balanomorpha; family Balanidae; genus Chirona; species Chirona hameri. The sequence continues at coordinate 49,877 of JAXIVJ010003898.1, read as the reverse complement.
CAGGGGCCGCACGAGAAACGCGTTCTGGAAGACCTGCTCACCGACTACAATGTGCTGGAGCGGCCGGTGGCGAACGAGTCGGAGCCGCTGGTCGTCAGCTTCGGGCTCACACTGCAGCAGATCATCGACGTGGTGAGTTGCCGTCCGGCCCGACCTGATGTCAGATACAGAGACAGTGTGACGCACGCGTCTCTCTCATGGGTCACAGGCGCACCACATGGCGCACGCACACGTTCTGCGCATGCGCAAGGCGCACAGAGACGCATGTGTTGTCTGAGTAACGGTACAAATGTGTGCTCTAAATAGGTGACCAGCCGTTTCAGGTTCATGCCCTGGTGAAAAATAAAATATTGAGTTCGTAGGCGACGCGGGAATGTGATAAACAGATTACAAGATTAAACGAAAACGTCAGTGCATTACATACTATTTCAATGCAAATTCCTCTTGATTGAAAAAGAAGCCACTGAGTGCTGACTAGTGTTAAATAATTGGATGCTGTATAACTAAGGTGTGCTTGAATAACAAGTTATTGACAATGCTCTTTCACTGCTGTGTCAATGCGTCTGGCATATAAAGCATCTCCAAAGATTTTTACCCGTCATAAGCAGTCCCAATAGTTATTTTAAACATGTTGAATTCTGTCAGTTTTATTTATACCTCAGACAGAGCGATAGCATAACAAATTATTGTACGCTGAGTACTCATGAGAAGATCCACATAAAACGTTTATTCAAGTAAAATATTGTGCAAGAAGTCACAAATGTACATAAAGAGATAACTTTCTCTTTAGTTACTCAAAAACCGGAGGGAAATCGACTTCTAACCTAACCTACCCTTAACGATTTTTTCCCGACATTAGCAGCTGGGCCAGACATTTTGCTGCAGTGCAGTCACATATGTAACATGAAATGCACAATAATAGCCCGGACAGGCAGTGTGAGACAGATTTTCCGTTTCATTACATTAAACAAGCGAGGAAGAAACGACACCGGCCTGCGGGTGGCGAGCAGAAAACTGGGCCGGGAGCTATTTGATTGTGCATGGCGTGAAGAGCGTCCGACTGTGAAGGATAAACACGGCGGCCATGGGCACACCAGGCTGTGCACTGCGACAGACAGACAGACAGACAGACAGACAGACAGACATACAGACAGATGTATATTCTCTGGACCGGACGCGCCGGAGCCAAGGTCAAGGCTGGGGAGAGGCTGATGCTGGGGCTGGAACGGAACTGAGGCTGCAATCAGGTGTCCGCTGAAACTGGCCGGAGCCCCAAACGGGAAAGATCTTCTATGTTTTAATCCAACCTTATTTCTTGCATTTCGGAAATTGAACGCTATAAAAGGCGTTCATATTGGAACAAATTGCATTTTAGATCTCGGATTTCAGAATTAACGAAAGAAAGTCGTAAGATGCACACTCATACCCAGTAATTGGCGTGCCCGGGTTTCTGAACTGACGCAACCAATATGAATCACAACTGCCGAAATTAACGATTAATAATTCATTTGAAATACGAGGACTCATTGTATCAAATTCGAGCCAGCCCCTAGACAAAAACGCACGCAATCTCTATTACTCCTGCATTCAGACTGATGAACTTTGGATTGAATCGTACCACTTGGGATCGGTCCGCTTCATGTTCTCTGTGTCCGGGGTGGGAGTCTAGCTGGAGCCGGGACGGAGCCGGGGAGCCGGGACGGAGCCGGGACGGAGCCGGGACGGAGCCGGGACGGAGCCGGGACGGAGCCGGGACGGAGCCGGGACGGAGCCGGGACGGAGCCGGGGAGCGGAGTCTAGCCGGAGCCAGGACGGAGCCGGGGAGCGGAGTCTAGCCGGAGTCAGGACGGAGCCGGGGAGCGAAGTCTAGCCGGAGCCGGGACGGAGCCGGGGAGCGGAGTCTAGCCGGAGCTGGGACGGAGCCTGGGAGCGGAGTCTAGCCGGAGCTGGGACGGAGCCGGGGAACGGACGGAGTCTAGCCGGAGCCGGGACGGAGCCTGGGAGCGGAGTCTAGCCGGAGCCGGGACGGAGCCTGGGAGCGGAGTCTAGCCGGAGCTGGGACGGAGCCGGGGAACGGACGGAGTCTAGCCGGAGCCGGGACGGAGCCTGGGAGCGGAGTCTAGCCGGAGCCGGGACGGAGCCGGGGAGCGGACGGAGTCTATCCGGAGCCGGGACGGAGCCTGGGAGCGGAGTCTAGCCGGAGCCGGGACGGAGCCTGGGAGCGAGCGACGGCCAGTCACCGCGCTCTGCTCCGACGTCCGATCCGGCTGTCTCGATCGACCTGTCGGCTGGCATGCCGCTCCCGGGCCGACGCCGCGCCGCGCCGCGCTCGCCTTCCTCCCCAGGGAGACACCGAGCCGACACAGCTCCGCGTGGCGTGTACCGCCGCTCACAGTCAGATAAGAGCCAGACACGGGAGCTGAGGGAGCTCACAGTCAGATCAGTAAGCTACTACAGCTCACAGCCAGACCAGAAAGCTTCTGCAGCTCACAGAGAGTAGAGGCAGACACGGGAGGTTCTGCAGCTCACAGACAGCAGAAGCAGACCAGAGAGCTTCTACAGCTCACAGAGAGTAGAGGCAGATCAGGGGACTGTTGCGACTGCTCACAGCGAGACCAGTAAGCTGCTGCAGCTTACAGATAGCAGAGCCAGGCCTGGGATAAGCTGCAGAAGCCGTCACAGCCAGACCAGGCAACTGCTGCAGCTGCTGAACTGCTGCTTAACACAACCTTGTCAGCGTGCTGCTGTAGTTCACAGAGAACAGACCGAGACACAGGAGCTGTAGCAGCTCACAGTACACCCAGACCAGGGAGCTTCTGAAGCTCACGGTCAGATCAGGGGGCTGCTGCAGCAAACAGAGCACAATTGAGTATGGGAGCTGTTGCATGTGGCAAATTCTCGTGACGAAAGGGAACAAGGTGTCGAACCACGGCACTTCTATCATTTAGCAGGATCAAAGAACAGCACTGTTTTTTTGTATACTGTTTTGGCTTCCGCGTGCTTGTTTTTCGTTAGTCTTTGTCTGACACATATTCCACGATCACTGATTAACCGTTACACTTCTTTTTAGTCTGCTTTTTGGCCATTAAGAAAATAATATTTTCGCCTTTGGCCCGCTGTGCGCCTGGCGATGCCAGCGCCGCGGCGGCGGCTATAGGCAACGCTCATCCGGGAGTCCTCTATCGTACGCAGCGGTGCGCACTTCTCCGTGTAGCCGAGAATACACGTCTGGAACTAAACACAACACTGGCTGGAACTCCCCGGCTGCTGCTGCAGACTGCTGCAGCAGCAGCCGGGGAGTTCAGAAGCCGGCTGCTGCTGCCACTGTGGAGGCCTGGACTTGCCACTCCTGCCTCCTCCACCACTGTCGTGCTGGCGCCCCGTGCGCTGCTGCAGACTGCTGCTGCCACTGTGGAGGCCTGGACTTGCCACTCCTGCCTCCTCCACTGTCGTGCTGGCGCCCCGTGCGCTGCTGCAGACTGCTGCTGCCACTGTGGAGGCCTGGACTGGCCACTCCTGCCTCCTCCACTGTCGTGCTGGCGCCCCGTGCGCTGCTGCAGACTGCTTCTGCCACTGTGGAGGCCTGGACTTGCCACTCCTGCCTCCTCCACTGTCGTGCTGGCGCCCCGTGCGCTGCTGCAGACTGCTGCTGCCACTGTGGAGGCCTGGACTGGCCACTCCTGCCTCCACCACTGTCGTGCTGGCGCCCCGTGCGCTGCTGCATACTGCTGCTGCCACTGTGGAGGCCTGGACTTGCCACTCCTGCCTCCACCACTGTCGTGCTGGCGCCCCGTGCGCTGCTGCAGACTGCTGCTGCCACTGTGGAGACCTGGACTTGCCACTCCTGCCTCCACCACTGTCGTGCTGGCGCCCCGTGCGCTGCTGCAGACTGCTGCTGCCACTGTGGAGGCCTGGACTTGCCACTCCTGCCTCCACCACTGTCGTGCTGGCGCCCCGTGCGCTGCTGCAGACTGCTGCTGCCACTATGGAGGCCTGGACTTGCCACTCCTGCCTCCACCACTGTCGTGCTGGCGCCCCGTGCGCTGCTGCAGACTGCTGCTGCCACTGTGGGGGGCCTGGACTGGCCACTCCTGCCTCCACCACTGTCGTGCTGGCGCCCCGTGCGCTGCTGCATTGCCTGGCCTGGAAGGGTTGGTCCGGCACCTACAGCAGCGAGATGCTCCATCTCCTTGACTTCCCGTTCTGCAGACTGCAGCGTCTCCGCTATGGTGAGGGACTTTGCCAGGGTGAGTTCCGACCCCTCCATCAGTAGCTGACGGAGCTTAGAGGAGGCCGTCCGCTCAATCAGCTAGTCGCGTTAAACTCGTCCGTCCTATCACCGTACTCACAGGTGCTTGCCAGCTGGCGGAGGGAAGACACCTACCGGAGCACAGGCTCTCCAGGGTGCTGGGCTCGGCTTCGGAACCTGTACCGTTCTGCACACACGTTCTGCTGGGGTGCAAAATGGGCTTCGAGCAGGCGCTTGGCGAAACCGAAATCGCCGCGTCTGCCGGGGGCCGACTAGATGACGAACAGCTCGATAACGGCCTGCTCGAGCTGCGCAACACCCCGCAGGCTGACGGACGGTCGCCTGCACAAGTCCTCTTCGGAAACCCGCTGCGGTCGGGCACTGTGCCTATGCACCACCGCGCCTACGCCGCGGAATAGCAGCGGGCTGCCGATCAGTGCGACGAGAAGGCTGCCAAGATTGCAGAGGACGTCCGTAGTCTGCACGACTCACGGGCCGCCCGCTCTCGGACCTGCACCTCGGTGGCCACGTGGACGTGCGAAACTCCCAGAGCAGCCGCTGGGACCGCACCGGCGTGATCGTGGGTATCGACCGGCGGCGGTCATACATCATCAAGTTGCGGAGCGGGCGAATCTGCTGGTGGAACCGCCGGTACCTGTGGCTTTGTCGTCCGCTCCTGGCGAACCCGAAGCACCGAGCCGGCCACCAGGCGGCGCAGCTCAGCCGGTCACTGCGTGCTCCCATACCAGCTGCCGCGCCGGCGCCGGAGTCCCCGGAGACGGTACTCCGCCGCGGCGGCCGCGATCGGCGCCCGCCGCAGCGTCTGACCTGGCGCTGGGACCGGCAGGCATACACGGAGTAGTGTACCCTGGTGTCTCCGTAGCAGTTTGTATTTGTAGTACGCAGAATGTTTTCGTGAAGTGTTGGGACAATCACTTGTGGGAGGTGTTGTGTTCTGGTTCAACCTGGCACTATGTGTGACCACTGTGCGGCTGGCGATGCCAGCGCCGCGGCGGCGGCTATAGGCAACGCTTAGCCGAGAGTCCTCTATCGTACGCAGCGGTGCGCACTTCTCTGTGTAGCCGAGAATATACGTCTGGAACTAAACATTACTGTATTCACAGGATTAGGAAAAGTGAAGTGACACCTGGTCGGTAGGATTCAGTGACAGTAGGGCACTTTGAGCTCGCCGCGAGTGCGCTCAGCACTGAGTTACAGAAGTTCAGCTCAACTTGACAATGGGCGCCAAATAACCGCGGAGTTGCGGCGTCATAAAACCCCAAAACACACAAGTTGACATTCATTGCGGGCTATTTTTGGATCTAGGGCCGGCTCAACAGCTGAAAGATTCTTAAGAATTCTCAACATGAAAGGATCGAAGAATTATCAACATGGAAGATAGCGGCGCTATCTCTTTCCATACGTGAAGCGGTGTCAATGTTCATGGCAAATAGATGTCATATTCCACACACACACACAAATGAACTACCACTGTGGTTATCTTTGCTAATCATACATTAAATATATAGCATTTAGTTGCTCCACACTTCCACTTGTGGGCAGTATTGACCAACAGCATCCTAAACAAACATTCCTTCAATGTGGGGAAATACTATCTGGCGATACTTTCGTACGAAGTCAATGGCATCCGAGATGTAACGATGAACCAAACTACGGAATCCACCGCTTCCGGAAGCCGTGGTTTCCCATTTTTGAGATCTTACCATCACCATTATCTGTCTCGAAACCATAACATCATCTCAGAGGGGCTGTTACGGTTCTGCTGTTCGGCGCCTCACATGACCATCAACCTCGATAACATCTTTGTAACATCCCCAGACCTGTTCACTTCCTCCTGTTTCTTTTCCCAGATAGTGGATAGAAGATAAATGAGCCGTATATCTGTCGGGGAGTGGCGAAGTGCGGATATATGGCTGCCGGAGCAGAGCTCCATTCCAATCCGAGTGGCCAGATGGCTCTATACCTTGGCTGACGATGGGCTTATACGGATCACCAGGCGAGATCAGCCAACAGACCTGCCGCTGAAATAGCCTCGGCCAATCGGGGCGCCAATGGCGTCCGTCCTGTTGAAGGGGCTCAGTGGTCTGTGCTGCTGAGAAGAGCGGATCAATGGCCGACAGAGTTTGTACAATATCCTAGTGGAAGAAAACGAGCAAAGTTAGTCTGAACAAACCTGATTTGATATATACATACCTGACAGAGATGATTTATCATTTGTAATCAAAATTATTGTTCTCATTTCACAACATGGCCAAACATATATTCGAGCTTTGCGTCAGTTCAGGTCGCTGCGTACATAGAGTCAACGCTGGGGTGGTTAAGAGCTTACCTGATGCTCTCCTGGTCAGGGTTCGAGGCCGGGACAACCTATGTGGGAGGCAAACACTCTCCCCCTCTGCCTATCACCAGATTACCAGCAGCCCATTCTGATCCTGTCAGGCACGTAGCCAGGATTTCGTCCAGGGGGGGGGGGGGGGGGCGCCTCGAAAGGGTCCCTTCCCGAGCGTTGAAAGGGCATCCTTCCCAAGCGTTGAAAGGGTCAAACAAAACGGATGAAAAGGCACGTTACAAGGATGAAGAATACAGTATGACAGGTATGGCATCGGTGGTCATACCAACTTTGGAACCAGCGACACCAATTTGGAATCAGCTATACCAACTTTGAATCTTTTTTAGGCTGAAGACCTGGAACTCTTAAATAAATTGCGCCGCGGAGCGACGCGAAAATTTGGAGTCGTATGCCCTGGATATGCATTCTCATCAATGCGTCGCATTGCGTATGGTGCGGACCTCTAAAAATGTTATCGTGCGTTTAAAAGTGCGGTAAAAAAGTGCTAAAGCGAACTATTTTTCCCAATCATATAGGGAAGTAGCAATATAACACATATATGCGCCGAGAAATACAGCATGCTTTTAGCCCGCATATAATATAATTTGTAGGTAAATTGCGCTGCGGAGCGGTGCGAAAATGTTGAGTTTTATTCCCTGGACAACGGCATTCTTACTCTTGAAAGGCCCAGGGTTCCTTCCGATCGTCTAGGGGCCACTCCGACCTTTTCAAAGCTCTTCTCACCTGTTCAGTGACTCATCTGGGATCCGCGAGAAGATATGATGTGGAGTGGGTGATATATATTAAATACAAAGAGGACTTACTCCACAAGAAAAAAATTAAAATCGGAGCTTTCGGGTATATTGTAACACCCTTCGTCAGCGATTAAGAGGCATTCGGTAACAAGTAATTACTCGTCTTTAAGACGTCTTTCATCTGGGATCTCTGCGTGCTTTGGGCCCCTCCAGTCTGACCAGGGACCCCTCCGACCTTCCAAAAAGCCCCTCTTGTGTGTCAAGGGGCCCATTCGGCCTGTTCATAGGTGCTTCCGACCTGGACAGGGACTGCACTGGCTGCTTTGTCACCCTGTCGACATGCTCAGGAGCCCCTCCGACGTGCCCAGGGACCCTTTCAGTCTAACCAGGGCCCCTCAGACTTGCCCAGGAGCTCCTCCGATCTGCCCAGCGACTTTTCTGGTCGGACTGCGCTGGCTGTTTTGTCGCCCTGCCGACATGCTCAAGGGGCCCTCCGACCTGCCCTGGGACCCTCCGTGCTGGCTAGGGACCAATTCGGCATGTTCAGGGACCCTTCTTATCCGCCCAGGGGCCCTTTCGGTCTAGTTAGGGGCCCTTTCGATCTGCACAGGGTCCCTTTGAACTTTCCAGGGGCCCTCTGGTCTGTCCAGGGACCTCCATCCTTCTAAGGGGCCCTTCCGACCTGACAAGGGACTGCGCTGGCTGCTTTGTCGCCTTGCCGACATGCTGAGAGGGCCCTCCGACCTGCCCTGGGGCCCCTCCGTGCTGACTAGGGGCCCATTCTGCATGTTCAGGGGCCCTTCTGACCCACCCAGGGGCCCTTTCGGTCTGGTCAGGGGCCCCTCTGACCTACACAGGGGTCCTTTGAACTTCCCAGGGGCCCTCCAGCCTTCTCAGGGGCCCTTACGACCTGGCAAGGGACTGTGCTGGCTGATTTGTCGCCCTGCCGACATGCTCAGGGGCTTCTCCGACCTGCCCAGGGGTCCCTCTGTGCTGGCTAGGGACCCATTCAACGTGTTCAGGGGGCTCTCTGACCCGTTCAGGGACCCTTTCGGTCTGGCCAGGGGCCCCTCTGACATGCTCAGAGATCTTTTGAATGTCCCAGGAGCCTTCTGGTATTTCAGAGAGGGCCCTGGTGGTCCTAAAGGGCCTCTGAAGTGTTCTAAACTCTATAAAGGCCACGCTTCGCGTGGTCTTCCGACTCTTGACGGGCCCATGATACCGCGCTTTGCGCGGTCTCGTCGGCCCTTTTCGGCGCACTGCGCGCGCCGAAAAAGGCCCCCTGACCTCCATGGGGGGGGGGGGGGGGGCGCCCCCGCCACCCCCTTGGCTACGTGCCTGGATCCTGCCAGTACCATCACCTGATAGAAGTTAGCGGAAGTAGAAGTAGGCGGCTGAAGACATACTAGTAATCTACCAAGGCCCTATAAAAGGGTAGAGTCATCCGGCGATTTGACCGAATCCGACTCAGGGGTGGTGACGTCATCTGGACGTAGAATCCCTTTCCCCTATACAAATCAATAATAACTCGCAATTTTTGAAAGACTGTATAGATCATTCTACCGAGCCGATTTACATGAAACATGCTCTGAAAGAAAGACCGATTCAAGGTCTCTAACTTATCTAAATAACATTTTGCTCCTTAGTCACTCCTATTTTGACAGCGAAGGGGCTCGTATCTTATACTTCGCTAATGTTAAAAGGCCATATATAAGCCGCGCCACAAATGTCGATGCACCAAAATCTTCCGAATAGATGACGTCATGCCCTAGGCAGAACCACGCATGTCACTGTTTTCGGGCGATGACATATGTGGTTCTTTCCTTGCACAACATCCCTAGCCATTTAACCCTAATGGCGGCTGCAGGGATGACAACCTCCTGTCATCTACTATATATTAATACCATCCCACTAACATATCACTGCAAAGTCCTATTGAGCTACTGCTGCCCACGGCGAGGCGTGTTTGAAGAGCATTTTCACCATTCTACCTTCCCATGCCTGTTTCACTTTTGTTACACAACAGTCCCACTTCAATTCCGCAATATTGCCGTTGCCAACCCATGTCACCATCGCCGTCTTCATCCTACCGTCTGACAACCTTACAGCAACCGTCAACCAACTGTGACAACCGTTTTGACAACCTCATACAATCCCATATTACCATTTATCACAACACGCATTTCAACCAGGAACAATGCATACAGCCGTCTGTGTTGCCATATCCCAGACGCATCTCGCCATGCTCTCTATGTCCCATAATAGCTCCGTTACCATCATGTGACGTCACTAACACATTTCCAGCACCTGCAAGCAATAAAGTCGCTTCGCTGTATTCTTTCTTCTCACCATTCATCGTAATCACATGGTAATCACCCGCAGCTAATATATAGGGTCGTGTTAGTTGTTACCATAGAGGCGATATTAACACGAGTGGCCGGCATATCCTCGTCCATATGGACGCCGCTGCCGGGCCGTAGAGGCGGACGCTGAATATGAAAAAAATACGTTATATACGTTGTTTTGATCTTCGGTCGATTCAAAGTGAACGTTTAATTTGACTATCGAGCTTTATTTAGTGACGCAGACGGCAATTCTTAATCCAATATATTATTCAGTCTTCTCTTTAGTTTGGCATTACACGTTATAATGATCAACATCATATATATATATATATATATATATATATATATATATATATATATATATATATATATATATATATATATATATATATATATATATATATATATATATATATATACATATATATATATATATATATATATATATATATTTATATATATATATATATATATATATATATATATATATATATATATATATATATATATATATATATATATATATATATATATATATATATATATATATATATATATATATATATATATATATATATATATATATATATATATATATATATATATATATATATATATATATATATATATTATATATATATATATATATATATATATATATATATATATATATATATATTATATATATATATATATATAATATTATATATATATATATATATATATATATATATATATATATATATATATATATATATATATATATATATATATATATATATATATATATATATATATATATATATATATATATATATATATATATATATATATATATATATATATATATATATATATATATATGCATCACACATCACATCACATATATGCACATAAATGTATAATTAGCACTCACACATATTCTTCTGAACGGTAACGTGTATTGCATTACCGCATATTTTCAACAAAACATAAAAGATTTATGAGCGTCAATCATACGACAGAGTGGAGATTTTCCGGTCATGTATTCTACTGAACAGTACCATATATTTGCAATATCGCATAATTTCACCGAAGCATAAACTGTTTATGAACGCAACTCATACCGAGCGGCCAAACACGACCGGACCGTTAACTCCCAAAAAGGTCACCCATGGTGTCTATGAAGAATGCTGTCAATCTGTCCAGGTTTATTCTTATGCCCTAAATGCATCTATTCTCTATCTCTAAATGCAAACACAAAGGTCGCGTTTTGCTTTTGGGTATTTAGGGTCATTTTTGTCTGCCATCTCCATTTGGAGAGCCTGACGGCCATAGAGAATATCAATTACAAAATTATTCGCGTTAGTAACCTCACGAGCAATACAGATGCCGAGCGGAAACATTTACTTTTTGATACGATGTCCGCCGAGATGGCTTACCATATATATACATCACACATCACATCACATATATGAACATAAATGTATAATTAGCACTCGCACATATTTTTCTGAACGGTAACGTGTATTGCATTACCGCATATTTTCAACAAAACATAAACGATTTATGAGCGTCAAAAGGGAATAGGGGATTAAAGGGAATTAAAGGGTCATAAGGGAATTAAAGGGAATAGGTCACCTTGAAAGTTGTCTTGAAATTCAACCATACGGTGCATCTTGAGCTCAAAACTACGAATATGACTTTCGCTTGGACAACTGATGGATATATGTGGAGAAAGAAGTAAGTTTCTCTTTGCATTTCACGAGAAATCGTACGACAGCAGCTGGCGTTCTGGCTCCGCCCCGCTCCGCCTGACGCCAAGGAAAGTTTCTGACAAGGGGCCGCCGCGCCACCCGGGCGGCTGAGCGGATATTAACGAGGCGTCGTGATCAGATACTACGTGCCAGAGAGTACACCTGCCTCCGGCGGCGAACGTTCATGTCCCGACCGTGGCCCGGAACAGCGGACATGAAACCGGGCCCAATAGTCTTGTGTCGAAATTATTTAACGTAGGGAGGTAATTCTTTCACCACAACCATTTTGAGATCTGCTCTACAAATCTGCTCTCAGTCCAAAACCCCATGTGTAAGGTGAACTATTCCCTTTAACTCAGATCAACGTATATACAAGACGGCACAACTCCATTCAATGCGATATCACTAGCATTTTTGTTTAAAATATCTGTCTCGACCGGTGTGACTGCCATGACTAACTTCTTACAGGCTTGCGCGTTTCATGTAAGCGTCATCAATAATTTATGAAAGAATGTTAACACCACAATTTTGTCCATTTAACTACTTTCTGCCAATCTTCATTTTGTGGGACAAACTTCGCATGATTCATGTGATGGTCCTCGTAAGAAACGAGTCTGCGACTCAGCAGTATGTGCATACGTCAAAATACCGCGTCCGTCTCGCTCACACTCCAAATGCTTATGATTAGATGATATACCTTCAGTTTCTTCAGCTTCCCACAATACCCGTTCCTAGTCGTCACAAGTTTTCGGCGGACTTTCTCATGTACGAATAGCTATTCAATGTGTGGCTTAATATGAACAGCCGCTTGGCGGGCTCCCTGCGAAAAGGCTCTTAAGCTGACACAGCTCTCAAATATGGAGCAGCAATTTTCTCGAGTCCCATTTGTTATCATTGGATATCCTGGAGCCCATCGTGCCCATATTGTGTTGAACAGGACATGCCGTTTTGCCGTCACGGTGAACAGGCTACATACAGGCCGCGGCGACTTAGGAGCCGTCTACGTCATTCGAGCGTCTTACTTAAGACCTGAGCGTGGAGATCGGGTTTTTTCAACTGACGTCAAACACGGCCGTGTTCACTGAACAAACAAAAACAGCGGAACCGACGTACGAGTAGTTGCAATGACACCCAAACGTTAAAGCGCGCATATAACGTACACAGTAAATTGGCACAATTTCCAAAAGCATAAATATGTGCACCTGCAACCAACACCTCCCACGCGCACATATGTCCTTCCCAGTCCCTGTCCACACCTGTTCTGCCCTGTCCTTCTCCATCTCCGCTGGCCTAATGGAAACGGTGCGGTCTCCCGCCGGCGCGTCGCCGCCATGATGCTTCTGATCTGCTATCATGATGCTTCTGAATATGCATGATGCTTCTGATCCGCCCTGCTTTGTCAGATCTGCTAAAAAATAATCCCTATACATGCTAGCACATACGAGATCACACAAAATGACACTCTAATATGCTAACTTTAGCTTTGTGTATTGGAACTTATGATGTCATCCAGCAGTCGTGTTAATATCCGATCAGCTGGAGTGTAGGCAGAGGCTATCTATCCATCTGATCTGGTGTTGCGGCTCGGGCTCGCGTGTAGATGAGCGGCACTCAGCAGTGTATGTACAGTCGGTCTCATAATGATCTTCCCTAGCTCTGGGTCTCCCACGGTAGGCAACACGATAGCTGGCTGAACCCGCACCGAGGCGGGGCCGGACCGGTTTGACAGCTCGCCCGGTGCCGGCCGATACTTGGCGGAATCTGCACCGCTCCGTCCTGGTCAGACCCACACAGGCCGATCGGGGAATAACAATGCGCATGTGTGGCGAGGCTGTGTGGCGGACCGTGGTTGGAAATAAACGCAGACCTAGAATGTCAAGTTAGCGACGATGTCTGTGATGACCAGTTTTAAGAAAACCATAGGTCTGTGAAACATCGCTAAGTGTGCAATTGATAGAACACTGCACGCGCACGGGCTATATACTTTAAGACAAATATTTGTATCTCAAGTAAACCGATACCGTCGTCACAGATGTCGTCTCGGACATGGCTATCTGCCGTGTCGCTTGCGACGATTGAGAAATTTGCATTGCGCCAAAAAAATAAAGTGTCGATATTTTGAACTGATCTCAAGGTCAAGGTCAAATTTAAACACGTAGCCAGTCAGATGCTCTATCAGCTACACACCTGTCGATGCTTAATAGACCTAAGGTTGTAAATACTGTCGTCGCAGATATCGTCGCTAACTTAATGGATATAAACCCGCCCGGGTGTGTTTGTGGAGCGTGAAGGACGGGGCGGTGTGATGCGAACATATCAGGTCGAGGCCCACTGCATTTGTCTGCTTTTTCGCGTAGAATCATCAGCTGGACGTTTGCATTCGTAATTTCATGGTTCTGCATTGCACATGACACGTGGCATGATTAAGGAAGAAATACACGCAAAAGCTTCTGGTGCCAGCGCTGTTCGAACCCACGACCAATCTACGAATACGCTAGGAGCAGACAGCTATATCGACTGAGGTATTTGGGCTGATATAATGAACTCTGTAATTCAGTTTCCAATATTGGATCTCTGCCAGCTCAGGACAGGCGACCTCTTGACCCTCGAGACAGACGGCCCTGACCACCACCCGGGTCGCGGCGCATTCCATTCCGACAACGCCCCGCACTCCCTCCCTCCCTCCTCCTCCCCAGGTCACGCACCTGCCAGACAGCCACAATGGGTACCAACCTACGGTGGGGAAACCGCCTTTTTGTGCCTATCGCGGCCGTAGCGGCACGTGATGGCAAGGGAAGATCATTATGAGACCGACTGTACAGCATATCGACTCCGAGGCATGCTGTCAGGACGACAGCGAAACACCGATTCAATGTGTGCTAGCAACTGAGTAGGACAGGGGAGCTGGGGTATAGATATTTGAAAACTGTCTCACACTGACCTGTCCTGGGCAAGATGTCTCACGCTGGCCCCTTTGATACAGAAAGTCACACTGGCCTGTCAGATAGAATGTCTCATGCTGACCTGTGAGGCAGAAAGCCTGGCTACTGGTATTCAGACGGACACTGACCAGTTAGACGGAATTCCTCATACTGACCTGTGATGCGGAATGGCTCACACTGGCCTGTCCGAGTAGGATGTCTCACACTGACCTGCGAGGCAGAATTTCTCACATTGACCTGTGATACGGAATGTCTCACGCTGACCTGTCCGGGTAGGATGTCTCACACTGACCTGCGAGGCAGAATTTCTCACATTGACCTGTGATACGGAATGTCTCACGCTGGCCTGTCCGGGTAGGATGTCTCACACTGACCTGCGAGGCAGAATTTCTCACATTGACCTGTGATACGGAATGTCTCACGCTGGCCTGTCCGGGTAGGATGTCTCACACTGATCTGCGAGGAAGAATTTCTCACATTGACCTGTGATACGGAATGTCTCACGCTGGCCTGTCCGGGTAGGATGTCTCACACTGATCTGCGAGGAAGAATTTCTCACATTGACCTGTGATACGGAATGTCTCACGCTGGCCTGTAAGGCATAACGTTTTACACTGACACATCCGTGCATAATGCTTAACATTGAAAATGTACGGACATGTCACGTTCGCAGCAGCCGCATCATCACTTCAGAAGCTCAACATCCAACCGATATCTTACTAAATAACCCACTAAAAGTTGAGCGAGACATGGATATACATAACTATGGAAGCTGTTACCTCCATAATACGAAATACAGGTCACATCGAACATTTATCCTTCGAAAGCTTCCACGAACCGCAAGTTCGATGGCTTTCCATAGATAAATACCTACCCATGGTGTGTGCTGATGCTGGTGGGGTTCGATGGCTTTCCATATATAAATACCTACCCATGGTGTGTGCTGATGCTGGTGGCATGCGTTCAGACGTTTCTGCCGCGCTGTTTCGTAATTCGTACCGTACTCAGACCTCAGGGAGGTGTTCATTGCTGAATGTCAAATGCAGCCACCACAGACAGTCGCTGTGTTCGGCTGCTGTGGCCGTGAAGTGCACTTTTTTTTTCTTTTTTTTTCTTCTTTGTGGTCATTTATCAGTCAAACGCCAGCTGCGTCTTATATCTTCTGCGCCTGCGCCTTACAAAACGTTCACCATTGAAATATAGCACTGAATCACTGAACCACTGAACCACTGAACCACTGAACCGGACGTACAGCGATCTACTAAGCGTTTAACGCTGATACAATAACTAAACAGTAGGGGTGGGACTGATAATAAATAAACTACAAAAGTGTTCAAAAGCTGTTCAAAAGCTGACAAATTTCCATGTGGCCTCTCGCAATCAAAATGATTATCAAATATAATCGATGACATGAAATGATATATAACCACTAAATCACTGTATTTAAACTTTTAGGCACAAAATATTACCAGTTTTACGCATGAGAAGTCTTGACTGATTACTCCTTTGTGATTTTGTTTTGCCACACGCTAAACATAAAAGGACAAAGGGCATGCCCGGTGACTATGCATACCGACTGACTGAGTGCACTGTGTTGCATCGGTGGTAACTCGAGATGGTAACGCCCGGTGGTAAAGCAAGGTAGCGTCAGGAAGCTTCGTAGGCAGGTGAAAACATCACTGAAGACTCGCCACTCGATTACTGAATGGTACAATGTCGCTCTACTATAGCAACACAAACGTTATTTTATTGGAAGTCATTAATTGAGAGTCATGTAGAGTTATCTGCGCCCTGTCTGTTGACGACATGATTTCAAACAACATCCTGATTGAGTGGCGAGTTTTCTCCCCGAGTTTCACCTGTGTCAATCCTGGCCGTGGGTGTACCGGCGGGGTGGGGTGGGGGGGGGGGGGGGGGGGGGGGGCACTAGTGTGGGCAGCCGCCGACTCATAGTGCCATTGCACCGTCCTAAACATGATGTCGTCTGTTTCCGCCGCGACGCCGTAGGATGAGAAGAATCAGCTGCTAATTACAAATGTTTGGTTAAATTTGGTAAGTCGCTGGCTTGCTGATAAATAGATAAGAACCACCGCCCAAGCTGGGCCTGTGCGCTTCTCCAAGGCGAATGGCTCCTCGATATCTATGCTGAACTGCTAATGACACTTTTTGGCATCACAACTTTGCCATTTTCACATTTCTCCAGCTGTATTTTGCTGAGGATGCCAGTGCTTTCGGTAGTGCGGGCCCAGTCCTGTGTGGCACGAGTTCTTATAATGTGGTACATGGCATTGGTAGTTTCGCATGCCTCCTTTCACTTGCATGCCCAGCATGAGTGGTTTGTTATAGTATGGTCTGCACGAGATGACCGTAATTGAACTCTCAGTGCTCCGCGCGTCATGACATTGACTATTATAACGCCAAGGCTACGTCACGGCCAGTACAGATTCACTGCTGTGACTGCCTGCCACGTTTTGGCATATTGGCATATACGGTGTTTGGCATATACAGTGTTTGGCATATACAGTGTTTTTGTTTTGTTTTGCAATACATTTTTTGGCATGTGCAGTGAATCCTGCTATTGTTGCGGGGAAAAGCAATGAGTCTTTCTCTAAATACTAACCCAATGCAATCAAAATGCCAGCGATCATGTAACATCTTATATATTAATGTCATGTTATAGGTAATGTTTTTGATTTATCTAATCTAGTTTCAAGAAAGGTATATTTGCTGTCCACGATTGCAATTGCTGTCAATGCTGCTTCAAGAGTATCATGTAATATACCTCTATATTCACCCCAACCCCCAACAATTTCAAGAACTTTCATGGTTTCCTATTTAACGAAATAAAACAGGGAAAATTCCATATGAAACGCAATCGCATGCATCACCATATTAAGCCATCGGGTATAAATATAATTATTTCAAATGATAATACAAAGCTTCATAATCTCCATCGTAAATTTATGTCACCCGATGCTCTATCGGGATGTCACAGAGACCCTCGTAAACGGGGAGAATGAGACGTTCACCTAATGACTCCTTAACGAGATTGAGCTTCCTATTTTAAGCTTCTTCCGAGACTCAGTTAAATAATATTCGCTTCATGGCTCATCCGTTCTGATGGGATAGCTCGGTGCAGCGCGTTCCTTCGAATGCATGCATGTTGCAGGGAGAAAGTCGCTAACTGTCAGACTGTGTGAACTATGCTAACTTTGTTCACATGATGAGCTGATAGACTATAGAGCTGAATAGTTCCGGCTGGGTGTGTCCGAGCCATTCTACCGATCGCTGTCTATCCTGAGTATTCTACCGATCGCTGTCTATCCTGAATATTCTACCGATCGCTGTCTATCCTGAATATTCTACCGATCGCTGTCTATCCTGAGTATTTTACCGATCACTGTCTATCCTGAATATTCTACCGATCGCTGTCTATCCTGAATATTCTACCGATCGCTGTCTATCCTGAATATTCTACCGATCGCTGTCTATCCTGAGTATTCTACCGATCGCTGCCTATCCTGAGTGGGATGACTTCTGGTCAATAGCTACGTCAGCAGGCTGGTAGGACGCTGTGAAAAACGTCCGTTAAAAACTGCTAAAATATTATGGTGAATAATAACATAAGATCATCAATTACATGCAATCCTGATGCACATGGTTTACATGATTTAACTGTAAATGTGTTTCTAATGACGAAACGTCATATAATAGCCGTTTTTACGAAGGATTATTGCGCTGAAAAGATTCTGAAAAGTTCTGGAAAGTTTTAAAAGTTTTGTTATTAAAGTTTTAGTATATTATACTTTTCAAGAAATAAATTACTGATTTAGGCGATATTATCACTATTCAATAGTTATGGAAACATGTATTAAGCTAATACAAAGTGTAAGATACAAAATTTGCCGTTTTTAAAGAAAATATGCGTGCAGAGTCCATTCGTTCAGTTTAGCATACCGTCATACTAATTACTAGTTACTACATCTGGCAGTGTCATGGATCACAGGTCGGTCTGCGCATGCGCAGTAATGTGCCAGCATCGATTGGCCGCCGCTTCCGACCCGCGTGCCGCACGCACATGGACAAAGCCAAGCCGCTCAGCCCGGCCGCTGGATTGGGCCGGATTGGGCGAGTCCATAGCGTCCAATAGTCATACGCCACGGAATCTTTCTGAATCATTCTGAAGTTTTGAAAAGTTTCAGTCGGTGGAGATCACAATTGACGTATCAATAATTATGTTGCTAATTACCACCAAACCGCAATTTTGTCAACGTATTATATTCTTACCAACATATTACACAATTCTGAGGGACATTTCTGGCCAAAAATCGCATGTAAAAGTTGTGTAGAAAGGGACTGTCCCACCTTCCCAAAAGTTGTCAAATGTACGCCGCTTGTGGTGCAAAATATGAAATAATTGCTGCTAAACACGATTATGATATTCGTTTCTGGCAAACAGTGCTCAATTTCATAAAAAGTTAAGTTTTAATATTTGGGTTGAGGACATCATATTCTGCCCGCCGCCCCGCCGGGGGCTACGAAAGTCAGGGCAGATTCTGTCCCCTAGTTATCTTTCGAACCAATAACCGCAGCGTAACGCGCAAGGCGGCAATCGAAAGTTCTCAATGAGAGGCATCTAAAGCATACGTTAAATTTTCAAAATAAGGTCACATGTCAGGTCACGGTCAGGTAAAATGTAGAAGTTTAGGTATTTGGGTTTTTGGGCTATACTTTCCATCCAAAATCTTAGATTGCAACTATTATCGCACACAGAGCTCTCAAAGGTATAATGCATCTCTCGTATAAGCAAAAGTGAAATTGTAAGCAAAGGACAAGGTCAGATCACAAAAGTTCAAAGGTCTACGAAAGTCATGCGACACATGTTTTATGGGGTATTTTAGACGTATACTTCGATAGTAGCAGCCATTTTCACAGCCTGACCACATATAATGGCTCTCAGGTCAAGGTCAGGTCACAATAAGGACACGACTTGAAATTGATTAATGTTAATAAAAAAGGCATATTTTTAGGCCAGCTTTGTCTCAGATATACAGCGATGGCGCTTATTTGTCTGTACCTGGTCACTAAAAGTCAAAAAGCGTAACTTAAAATGACGTCATGAGTTACTTATACTTAGGGAGCTATAAGTCAGTCAAAAATAAAGACATTGCCTTGAAATTTGGTTTGGATATCGTCCATAATTGGTTCTATAACATATCTTCTGGTTTTGAAAATCTTAAAAAATATATATATATATTTTGTGGAAATTCTTTCCAATTTTTTTTTGGGGGGGGGTCAAAAAACATTGTTTTTGCAAATCCGAGATAGCCATTGGGAAGATAATATCATCTCTTTTCTTTTCACGTTTTTATTTGCAATTTGCATCAAAACTCGATTTTCTACGATTTTTCAAACAATTATCGTTTTCCACCAAAAATGGCATGACATGACGTCATTAAGACGTTATTATCTCCCACAGTGCTACATTGATGTCACTGATATTTGAGGAGAAGACGTATAATTGATGTAACATAAGGTACTAAAAGTTTCACGTCGATATCTATCATAGCTTTCAAGTTATTTAGAAAGTCCTGGGGAAGCAGATTTTGCCCCCCCCCCCAGCGGGGCGCGAGGAATGGATCGTCGAAACTTTTAAAACGTTTTAAAACGTTTTAAAAAGTTTCTCACAATAATCCTTCGTGAAAACGGCTAATAAAACAATTATGCGTATATTTTGTTTGAAAATGTATTATGCCTGTCCACTCTGTCTACTGTTTCTGTTCTGTGCTCTGCTCCACTCCACTCTCCACTCTGTCTATGCTACTGTTTCCCTTTGATGTGTTCATTTACATGCTGAATCCGGTAGTCACCACTCACCTCTGATAAGAGAAAAGCTCTTACTTATATTTTTCTGAAGATTTTCATAACAGGTGTAGATTGGTGTTTACCACATATCAATGTCTTCATTCACCCCCCCCCCCCCCCTAGGTACGAGAATGCGTCCCGCCGCTTCCATGCGAGGGTGTAAACACTGATTGAGCATACTTTTAAGTTGGTGGTGCCGTTGCCTCACCAACGTTTTGTTTATCCCCGTCAATGTTTGCCAAATTTGAGGGTAATTACCGAGCGGGCGCGAAGCGGCCGTGAGGTTTCTCAACTTACTAGACAAATTTACCTTTGACCCGGCCCGACCCAGCCCGACCTGGCCCGACCCAGCCATACAGACGTTTTTCAGAAGATAATAACTTTGCAACCACTGCTCCGATTGAGATTGGGGTTTCACCATTGGATAGGTCCATCAAATGCATTTTGTTTTTAGTATGGTGCGTTCTGATAGGGGTGGTACCACAGCACGTGGCAGTTGGCACACGCGAACGTCGAAATGAACAAAAAACCTTGCAAAAATGATTCTTGATAAAAAAATGGCTGTATTATTCTAAGCATTAATTTATACGATGAAGCATGCAGCGCTCAGGACGTACTCCCTTTTGGCGGATTTGAGAAAGGAGATCATGAACAATTTACTACAACTTATTTTTTTTTATGTTGGCATGCATTGAGGCCTGGCAATTTTTCTGGTAGACTAAAATGACTGTTACTGCCACGTGTGCTCCCTTACCGTTTCATATTTCAAACCTGTTTTAGCTTCACCAGAGCGCGCTCGTTCGGTCATCGCCCCCGAAAGGCGTTTTACTGGTTTAATGTTAAAGAGGACATTTTCAAACTTCAAACTACTTAACTATGGAAACACCATGACGTTATTTTGCTCCTGATTATTTGACCCGAAAGGCTCCAGCCATGGTTGTAAATATAAAGTATAACTCACAAGTTAAAACATTCTTATTTTAGCCAAGACAGTTAATCAATGTTTCGCACAGAATCCAAAAACAAACATACACAAGCACAAAATATATATCATAAAATGTTATGGTTTTCATGTAAATATCTGTAGTTGCTTAAATGTATCGCACTTCTTCAAATGGTATAATCAGATGGTGGCACTGAAAGTTATTGTCTTTTTACAAGTAGAAATTATTGGATTTGTATGCTCTTGAATTTGCTGAATCTGACTTCTGAGCTGATGATGGCGAAAAGCCGAACGCTGTATGCTATGCATTCGGATGTTGTTGCATGGGGCATGCTAGCTTATTTAGCTTTTGACTCCAGCTCTTGCATATTTGCATCCGTTTTGTTTACATACCGTTCATACCGTGTACCGAATCAAGTCAATGTTCTCAACTGTATAACTTCCATCAGTGCATATGACTTGTGAGGAATCCAGCATAGCTTGTTTGGTTAAGTGCACCAGGATTTGTCAAAGTGATTAGTGATTGAATATTTGATTAAACTTTGAGCCATTAAACCATGATCGGTATATTGGTGTTGTGACTTGTGTCGTGTTTTCAAACCATTTACTATCCGATATATATTACCGAGCGGGCGCGAAGCGCCCGTGAGGTTTCTCGTCAACTTACTAGACAAATGTACACTTGACCCGGCCCGAACCGGCCGTACATACGCTTTTCGGAAGATAATAACTTTGCAACCACTGCTCCGATTGAGATCGGGTTTTCACCATTGGATAGTACCATCAAATCAATTTTGAATTTGGTATAGTGCGTTCTGATATGTGTGGTACCGCAGTCTTAGCACATACAAACGTCGAAATGCAAAAAATTTTGATCAAAAATAATTATTGATCAAAAATGGCTTTATTTATCGAAGCATGAATTTATACGATGAAGCATGCATCGCTCAGGACGTACTCCCTTTTGGCGGATTCGAGAAAGTAGATCATGAGCAATTTAACACAACTTAAATTGTATGTAGTTTGTCCCAAGGAGGCAACAGATACCGCTTGGTTACCGCCGATTAAGGCGTTTTACTGGTATACCGTAGTCTGTCTTGTCGGACGTTTGGGGCGCCCGGTCACGTCTGCTGGGGCGTGCCGGATTTTTAGCCACCCATAGTGTAGTTACGAGCGAGCGCGAAGCGCTCGCTCGTCCTTCCGTGGTATATGGGAAAAATCTGAATATGAGCAGCCGTCCCGACCCGGCCCGACCCGGCCCGTGGTGACGCTTTTGAGAAGCTAATATCTCTGTAACCGCACGTCCGATTGACAAGCGGGTTTCTTTGCTGAGTAGCCCCATCCAACCAAACCTGTTTGAGACCGGTGCTGACTCATTTCGGTCACTACCACTGCACGTGGTGCGTGCCGTGTGATGGGTGTTGAAAGGTGTTTTCTCGCAAAAACTCCGCAACGGTGGGGCCGATTGTGTTCAAATTTGGTTTGTGGTTCTCTCAGCCGCCACTTTCCCACAAGTCAGGGGTGGGGTGCCTCTGCACGTGCGCACGTGCAAACCCCTATTCTATATCTCAGGAACGGCTGAGCCGATTGTGTTCAAATTTGGTGTGTGGTTAGGGACCCCTCGGCCGCCGCCTTCCCACAAGTCATGGGTGGGGTGCCTCTGCACGTGCGCACGTGCACACCCCTATTATATATCTCAGGAACGGCTGAGCCGATTGTGATCAAATTTGGTGTGTGGTTAGGGACCCTCCGTCGCCGCCTTCCCACAAGTCATGGGTGGGGTGCCTCTGCACGTGCGCACGTGCACATCCTTATTATATATCTCAGGAACGGCTAAGCCGATTGTGTTCAAATTTGGTGTGTGGTTAGGGACCCTCCGCCGCCGCCTTCCTACAAGTCATAGGTAGGGTGCCTCTGTACGTGCGCACGTGTACACCCCTATTATATATCTCAGGAACGGCTGAGCCGATTGTGTACAAATTTGGTGTATGGTTAGGGACCTCCAGCCGCCAATTTCCCACAAGTCAGGGGTGGGGTGCCTCTGCACGTGCGCAAGTGCGCACCTTTTTTGTATCTCAGAAACTACTTGCCCTATCGAGTTGAAATTCACCATACATTTCCTTCGCGCTCGCTCATTCATCGCCGACTACGGCGCCTTACTGGTTAAAGATAAGGATATGGAGAAACCAGTATGTTAGGAACATTATATGAGGGTGTTAAAAACATCGTACGGAAATAATTTCCCTCAAAATATTTTAGTGTCAAGATACTTTATTGACAACCATATTAAATCCGCGGAACCAAGGACACTCACCGGACCATTTGCTCGACGAGCAGCTGCCTTGCATTTAAAATGTCGAATTATTATCACCACTGCGGTCCGAAGCCGCCAGAAGCCACTTTAAAATCCCTCAGTATTATAAAGAGCTCTTAGCAGGCTTTTGATGTGCAGCCCCGCATCTAGTTATAGCCAGAGATGCTAACAGGGCTGCCATAGGTCACATCCACAGCGGAAACTCAGCGCGAAGCTACGCATTTCACTGAAGATATGCATCTTTTCTGTATTTTCATATGCATGTATTTCTAAGCTGTGCATTTTTATCATAACGTCCTTGATCCAAACACCACCAGTTTCTCAACCAGTAATGTCTCGATGAAACAGTTAAACACAGCAATGCTCCGAAACCACAGCACAAACCATTGCAGTATCTCTTTAGGTGTAACATCCCTTTTACACTAGGTCATTCCACGGATATCCAATCGCAACAATATGTTTTTAAGTCTCAGAAAATACCAATGGGATGGATTACTGCTGCATAACTGACACAAGTTCATATGCCATCAGCAAACAATAGTGTTTTTCTAAGGGAGAACCATTGCACGTAGGCTAGCTTTTTAAGCTTGTTTCATGCTTAAAGAAACAAACGCCATGAGATTAAATATGCAACTAGATACTTTAAAATGTGGCCAGAAATAAACGGTTATTACGCTGAAATTCCAACATCAACACCATTAAAAATAAACCAAAATGCCTATCGAGCATGTTTATCGAGCTAAACACCAGATTGACCATGGTTTGTATGCCTCATCACCTTTTGATACAGTTACATATGCCATATGCAGACATGGATAAAGTTGAATCTGTGACGTTGCATGTACCCTGACTTCGCTGTACCATGATACACAGGAGTGGAATGATGTGAACCTGAGGTGGAACGCCTCCGAGTATGGGGGCGTTCAAGACCTCCGCATACCACCCAAGAAGATCTGGAAGCCAGATGTTCTTATGTACAACAGGTACGTGCCCCCGGCCCTGCAATGCTACATTTCGAGAGAGGAGCCTAAGCAGCTCTGTAGAGCGCTACAACAGGTACGTGCCCCAGGCCCTGCTATGCTACACTTCGAGAGAGGAGCCTAAGCAGCTCTGTAGAGCGCTACAACAGGTACGTGCCCCAGGCCCTGCTATCCTACACTTCGAGAGAGGAGCCTAAGCACCTCTGCAGAGCGCTACCACATGTACGTGCCCCAGGTCCTGCATTGCTACACTTCGAGAGAGGAGCCTAAGCACCTCTGCAGAGCGCTACAATATATACGTGCCCCAAGTCCTGCTATGCTACACTTCGAGAGAGGAGCTTAAGCACCTCTGCAGAGCGCTACAACAGGTACGTGCCCCAGGTCCTGCTATGCTACTCTTCGAAAGAGGAGCCTAAGCAGCTCTGTCGAGCGCTACAACAGGTACGTGCCCCAGGTCCTGCTATGCTACTCTTCGAAAGAGGAGCCTAAGCAGCTCTGTCGAGCGCTACAACAGGTACGTGCCCCAGGCCTTGCAATGCTACACTTCGAGAGAGGAGCCTAAGCACCTCTGCAGAGCGCTACAACAGGTACGTGCCCCAGGTCCTGCAAGCTACACTTCGAGAGAGAGGAGCCTAAGCACCTCTGCAGAGCGCTACAACAGGTACGTGCCCCAGGTCCTGCTATGCTACACTTCGAGAGAGGAGCTTAAGCACCTCTGCAGAGCGCTACAACAGGTACGTGCCCCAGGTCCTGCTATGCTACTCTTCGAAAGAGGAGCCTAAGCAGCTCTGTAGAGCGCTACAACAGGTACGTGCCCCAGGTCCTGCTATGCTACACTTCGAGAGAGGAGCCTAAGCACCTCTGCAGAGCGCTGTACTGGCAGGCTGTTCAGTGTCCAGAAGTCAAGCGTCCATTGGGGTTGAAACTGGGACATACAACGCGAGAGTCAAACGCGATATTCCTTCGTCCATTACAGACCCCATGTATCGCAGACCGCTGTCCAACGTATTCAACCTATACCCTATGCCACTTTTGGTATGCACTTTCCTTGCTGGAGCTGCAGCCTGCACATATCACGGACTGGGATCGTGTGATGTCATTCATTTAAGATAAACATCTTTCACGTAGGTAATGTTGAACAAATCCAACATCAGGGACGGTGCGGAGACCGGAGTTTCTTCTCAAGGCGGGATAGGACCTACCCAGTGCACCATCCGCAGAGTTTCGAGATAAATCACATCTGTTGAAATCGGTTGTATCAGTGTCATGTCTGAGTTCTAACAGTATGGAAATGATGCATAATACAATGGTGTATTTTATAGTAACTAATGGGCCTCCTAATCAATGTTTGTATGGTTCTGATTGCAGTGCGGACGAGAAGTTCGACAGCACATACCCCACAAATGTGGTATTAAAAAACAACGGGAGCTGTCTATATGTTCCTCCCGGCATTTTCAAGTCGACATGCAAGATCGACATTACCTGGTTCCCTTTCGATGACCAGGAGTGTAAAATGAAGTTTGGGTCGTGGACGTACGACGGCTGGCAGGTGAACCAACTGGACTTCTCTGGAAGACATTTTATCTTAAGTTTCCAAAAATATTTGCTAATCTGTAGCGAAACCATCTTTAGGCAATCACGAAAAGTACACGATACGTTGCCTATACTTATACTTTGTCAAAGTATGTAAGTAGAGTTTTATATGTCGGGGCCGTCACCCAAGAGCAAGCAACCCTGAGTTATTATAACCTTGAGCGTCAGACACTGAGTCGGGCAGTTCTTCGTCGGTACCGATGACCTTTCCGTGACTGATCACAACCTCTTCACCACTCGCCTGTGACGGTCTGTATGTGTGCGTGTGTGTGTGTGTGTGTGTGTGTGTGTGTGTGTGTGTGTGTGTGTGTGTGTGTGTGTGTGTGTGTGTGTGTGTGTGTGTGTGTGTGTGTGTGTGTGTGTGTGTGTGTGTGTGTGTGTGTGTGTGTGTGTGTGTGTGTGTGTGTCGTCACCAGCTGGACCTGATCCTGCCGTCTGACGAGGGTGATGCCAGCAACTTCATCCCCAATGGGGAGTGGACGCTGCTGGGTAAGACCTCGGCCCGTGCGGCGTCTACCTCACATCTACACGGCGTCCACACGGCGTCCACACGGCGTCCGCACGGCGTCCACACGGCGTCCACCTGACGTCCATACGGCGTCCACACGGGGTCTACCTCACGTCCACCTCACGACCACACGGGGTCCACCTCACGTCCACACGGCGTCCACACGGGTCCACCTCACATCCACTTCACGTCCACACGGGGTCCACCTCACGTCCACCACACGTCCACGCTGCGTCCACCTCACGACCACACGCGCCTACACGACATTCATTAAGCGCTTTCATTGGATCGTTACGTTGCTTATAGAAACCAATGTCTTGACTGACAAGACGTGCATTACATAGTACTATTTTGCGCATTGGCCGTCTGTGATAAACATCTTAAGGCAAACAGTTCCTGCAAACAGTTCCTGCACACGACACTGACATATTTTCAGACATTTCATCACGACTTTTTGCATTTACCTGTAGCATGGTCAGGATCCCACCTGCAACAAGTATCACCAAGTACGGCAAAATACAACCATACCCGTTTTCTAGTTTCTTATAACGACCGTAATCTAACTTGCAATATTCTACCTACTTTAAACATAGTATGACAATAGTGTTTATTTCTGAAAACAAATGGAATGTCTACATGTGCATATGTCCTGCTAAGCTAGTGAGAAGGAGGCGATTGCCACAACTTTCCTATATGTTTCTGTTCCAGCATTAAAATAGCAATTAAAGAGATCAATAATTGCATGTTGATTTAGAGCTGTGCTATAAATAACCAACAATAAATAATGATCAGTGGTTGAACCTGTGCTCTGTTCTGTTACCTCTCCTCTGTTTTAGGTGTACCTGGAAAGCGTAACGAAATCACGTACGCCTGTTGTCCGCAACCATATATTGATATAACGTACACGATACTGATCAGAAGACGGACGTTGTACTATTTCTCCAACCTGATAGTGCCGTGCGTGCTGATCGCCTCGATGGCCGTGCTGGGCTTCACCCTGCCGCCAGACAGCGGCGAAAAGCTGAGCTTAGGTAAACAAGGCCACCGGCCACCGGTGCGTGCCCCGCCCCAGTGTCTCTCTCGTGTGTGCCCGCCGCTCGCCGCTCCGGCCCGGGAGGATGCCAGAGAGCCACCGCCGCCGCCGCCGCCGCCGCCGCCGCCGCCGCCGCCGCCGCCGCCGCCGCAGAGCCACACTAACGGCACGCAGCCGAAACGGCGGCCGTTTGACATTCCGTGTTGGAGCAATAGCCGGGCAGCTGCCGATTCCGGAGCCAAATTGAAATCCGAACGGCGGTCGGCGGTGGGGCTGAGGCCGGGAGGGGAGGGAAGGGAGGCTCTGAGATCGCTTCTCTGGCACCCTCCCGCCGGGGCATCCGCGCGTGAGATATTGTTCGCATGCTCACACGTATGGTGTTTTGCAGGTATTCCGGGAAAGCGCAATGAGCTCACGTACGCCTGTTGCCCACAACCCTACATCGACATCACGTACACGGTTAAAATCCGTCGGCGTACGCTCTACTACCTTCACAACCTGGTCCTGCCCGGTATCCTTATATCCACCATGGTTCTGCTGGCCTTCACCCTGCCACCCGACTCGGGCGAGAAGCTGACTCTAGGTAGGATGGGCGCCGCCGCCGAGCCTGTCCCTCAGGCTCTCTCAGGCCCATCAGGCTCTCTCTCTCTCTCTCTCAGGCCTTCAGCCCGGCCCCAATACGGAGGCCTCAAACTGGTTGCAATCGATCAAATACTCAGTTGCTCATTTGCTCAGTTGTTCAGTTGCTCAATTGCTCAGTTGTTCACCTGTTCTGTTGTTCAATTGCTGATATAATTATATGCACCGCTCATGGTCAGCTCGATCGGCTCAGAGAGTACTCATAAGGTCGAAAACGCTTTGCGTATTGTTTTGCTTGATGGTGCGAATGCTGCGGATAATTATCCATTAGGGTCTGGCTTCGACAGCTTTGTCGCAATATCCGTTTGCGATAGAATAACGTAAAACCTCTTGTTGCCAAACGATTGCTCTGATAATGTATTTTATTTAAACAACTTTGTCAATAGCTTTACGATTTGTTGGTGCGGTTGGTAAATCGTGCTTCCAAAATGTTTGTAGGGTGACACGTAATATTTTCAACGTTTCTTGGTTGCCTTGCATTTAATTCAAAACTTAAACATTCAATAATGCCTACTATATTGCGTTTCGTAAGACAGCATCTCGTGGAAAGTTGGTATTATTTAACTCCGGTGGGAAAATAAACAGCCCTTTGAGACTGACCATGGGCTGTTGCATCTTTGGAAAAGTCATACAGTAATACATTAAGTACACAACTTCAAAATAAATATAAACAATGTTGTTTGAAACATGTGAAACCCAACTCAAACAAGAGCACAGAAGGCTGCTTCACTGGTATTTTGCGTTTGTTTCTCTGCATCTGTCGTCGTGATACCTCCCATCGCCGGCCGGCCCTCTCGTTCGCCCCGCGGCCACGCGAGTGTGCTGTTCTCTCGCTCTGTGTGATCCCAGGCACTGCCCATCCCTCCATCCAGCCGGATAGCAGGCGCCAGGTAACCACTGAACCAGCATGCTTGTCTCCGACAACTGACCCGAGATGGCGTGTGTGTGTGTTCCGACTGCCGCGTAATGAGACAATGCCACTCCGCGCCGCTCGAGTCACTCGAGCCGGTCACTTAACTGCGTGCTGCTCAGACGTTGTATCGTTAACATCGGGACTTGTTGCAGGCCGCGAGTGTTAGCCGACCCGACCTGCCCCGAGGGACCCGAGATAGAGACCGCCCAGGGCCGGGCCCCGTCGGCCGCCGCCCCCGGCATGCCTCCCCGGCGTCCGCTTCTGTGTTGTCCCCACTTGGCCCCGCCTGTCCCCCGCTCTTTAGGTTCGGCTTTGCTGATTTGTTGGCCGCTTCCGTTCTGTTGGCTATTTTGCTTCAGTAGCCGTAGGGCCTACCAGGCTGTCAGCTGCTCCCTGCCGCGCCGGTCGATCACCCAAACCGCGCCGCATCTGCCGCCGCAGCGCTATGTCGCTCTCTCGCTCTCTCTTGCGCTTTCTCTTGCGCGCGCGCTCTCTCTATCTCTCTCTTTCTCTCCTTTTTTCTGTCTGCCTGTAAGCAGGTGCTCTGTTTGGGCTGGGAGCTCGGCACTACAGCCTGATAACCGCGTCTTCTCTCCCGCCAGGCGTGACAGTGCTCCTATCTCTGACAGTATTTCTGAACCAAGTCGCTGCAAATATGCCAGAGACCTCAGAGGCTGTGCCCCTACTAGGTAACGCCGAGCGCGGCGAGCCCTGAGCGCCCAGACCGGCCAGCCACTCCGCTAGCCACTCTGCTCGATTCGATGTGTGCCTAATTTTCGCCGGATAAATCAATAAAAGCTGATCTCAAAACCCGCCAACCATCGACTAAATCAAGCTACCTAAATTTGTGCCTGATAGCTGTTCGCTTTTCAGCACTGCAGATTATATTGCACGCTCTTTTCGGTGTGTCCTCTCCCGCGTCGCCTTGGCTTCTGTCCCGCCGGCCCCGCCCACGTCGTTTCTCGCTCGTCTCTCTCTCTCTCTCACCCACCGTCGGCTTCTCTCTTTCAGAGTGGTGTATCGAGGC
The DNA here is from genome assembly GCA_036785665.1 of Chirona hameri. Classification (NCBI taxonomy): domain Eukaryota; kingdom Metazoa; phylum Arthropoda; class Thecostraca; order Balanomorpha; family Balanidae; genus Chirona; species Chirona hameri. Next base: position 19,685 of record JAXIVJ010003898.1, on the reverse strand, counting down.
CGGCTCTGGTGCTGTTCGCCCGTCTCCCGTCTCCTGCTCCGCCTCCCACTCACTGTTTCCATTCCTGTTTTAGGTGTTACCATTTTGCTATCGCTCACTGTCTTTCTAAATATGGTGGCCGAGAGTATGCCCACTACGTCCGACGCTGTCCCACTTATAGGTAAACACCTTGGTGTGGCAACTCTCTCAATACAATCCGTGTTGCATCAGAGGGGACACCACGAACTCCCGATATCAAAATTATCCGGCGAAAGGAGGTATGACGGACAGAGCACCCCGTTGAGCTCGGTAACGGTCTACAGTATGTCTCTTTGTGATTTCAGGCGTCACGATTCTACTTTCCCTGACCGTGTTCCACAATCTAGTCGCGGAGACACTTCCGCAAGTGTCAGATGCAATGCCTGTTTTAGGTAGAGAGCCAGAGGCGTATGTAGCCGTACCCGGCGCGTCACTGCGCCACCGCACAGCTCAGGCCGACCCAGCCTCCGCACTGTTGTAGCTGGGTGTATTACTGTGCTGCTCACTGTGCCCTGGTCCGTCAGCACCGCACCCTCTCGCTCCGGTCTTCATGATCCTCGTATGTACAGCAGCTGTGCCGTGTGCTTCCTCTTCAGGCGCCTCCACTGTGCTTCGCACACCCCTGTGGCCTCGCTGTCGGTCCGTCTCTGTTGGTGTTGGAATGATCGTTCGGTATCATGCCCTGACCCTCCCCGGTGTTGCAGGATTTATCTTTCCTCCTAGCTCTCGCCCTCCCTATCTGCTGTCCCGTTTGTGGCAAACCGCCCGGCGGGCTCTCTTTCTCTCTCCGATGTCCTCGCTACATTCTCTGAGTCGCTGGTCAGCAGGAGGTTGATTCGCATGGCATGTTAACAGATACCGGCTGCACTGACGCCCACCTACCTCCCCTGGTCATGTCACGGCCATAGCAGTTCTTCCCGCACAGGTCTACTTCTAAGCACATCATTCACAGATTCCCAGAGGCTGCAACGTTGATTAAATCGCGATCGCCGAGCAGCGTATACAAATATACACATATTAGTAGCTTATCACACGGCTTCTGAAAATTATAGCGATGTCGGATTCACACCGGATGTAGTTATTCACTACCGCATGCGTATGCGTCAAAAACTGTATACCTACGCATGTGGTGTTCAGTAGCAGACGCCTGCGTTTGACACTGACAGCCCATAACTTCTGTTATATGGCAGTATTTTTATGGGAACAATAACGATGCAAACGAGACATTTTGATTCCGTAATAAATTGTGCCAGATGTTACTAATAGCTTTTCGGAGATAAACAATGTAACTCACTGGCTTTGGCTCTGCTGAAAGGAAACGTTTGCGCAATGTTGTCTTCTGCGTAGCTTTTTGGATTGCCATTCTTATCATTTTTGATTATCATTCATTTTTTGGGCTGTGAGTACTTCGATTTCGGCTTATCACTCGATGCATATACTCTCAATCGTCTTACTTTATTCGCTTATCTTTTAGATATCACCTACTTTCCAGTGGCGGCGCCAGGGGTCAAACGTAGGTGAGGAAGTCGGGAGGGGTGGGGGACTGTTTCGTGTTTTTTAGCAGTTTGGTAAATATATGTAGATCACCACGGTTAATACTTCGCCCCCTACAAACAGCTTGTTTATATGCTGTCATCAGCTTGGAATTGATTTGAAAATAGGCAAGAAATATCACGCAGAGTGTGCGGCACGTACCTAAGGCTTTCGATTTGACTCTTCATTCTGCCGGTTGACCGAAATGCTCTTGGACAATATCAACAATAGGACTCGGAGTCTACACATCAAATAATTAGGTATTTGATGCGAAAAACACGTTACACGGCTTAGCAAAATGCATCGAAATATAATGTCCTGTTTGTAATCTAAGTCTGGACGACCAGCCGATCTCCTTGCAGCAATATGTAACTATTACATACGTTAATGATATTTACCATTAAAAGGAGATTTAAAAAAAAATATTGAACCATTATAAAAAATATTGAGCATTTAAAATATCCCGAAACATTAATGGCGCCTGTCACAAAGGTCCTTTGCTGCTGCCGCGTTGACGGCTGACGCCGCATATAATTTCTCCCGAACGGAAGCGCCCGGTGAAAACCGCCAAAGATCTGGGCGAAACACGCGTTTGGGCTGTGAGGAAGTGCCTCACGGCCCAAATTTTCACAATGCTAAATTTAAATGGCTAGGTTGATTTGCACCTATCGATACCAGCAAACATCTTGAAATAACATGAAAATGAGACGCGTTTTAACTGTTTGGAAAATTGTTTTGTCTATGGCATATTTTGTTTCGTATAACCTACTAAAATTATTGAATGTTTAGGACAAAATAAGATTATACTCTATATGTTTGGCTAATTTAGGTAAGGCAAATAGGTACTGCCTCATCTGCATCAATGGAAGAACCGCCATTGCTACTTTCAAACAAACAGACACAACTGCAACGACGCTCAGATTTCCTTTCCTGTTATGCAAATATTTCAGCTTAGTTACAAAACAAGCACTGTGGAACTCACAGCACTGTTCTGCACTTGATTTTAATTTGATTTCATGCATACATTTGCTTTCAATCACCGCATGCAGTTGTTACCACATCGTATACCACATGCGTACTTGTAGTTTTTAATGCATACGCATGCAGCAATCAGTAAACTATCCGGTGTGAATCCAGTTTAACACCAACAAAACATATTTGATACAATTCGTGATTTTAGGTCATTTGCCGCACGTTACACGCACCTATTTTATTGAAAGAATGCGGGTATGTTGAGGTGTTTCTTTGCGCCTTGTGGATACTCAGCTATACCTTCATCGGCTGGTCATGAAGATAATATCACATCACATTCAACATCAAGCAATTTCAATTTTTCACCATTTGTACCTCGTTGATACCGTTCTATCAGATTCAACTGCAAAATATATTTAAGCAAGAGCATCACAGAGTTTGTCGGTACCAGGCATTCACAATGAGAATGAACACAACTTTGCACTAGCCATTATAATGAAGTATATGTCAAATCTCCCTTTCTCACCTGGAATGAATGGGAGAGATAATATTCTGTTGACTTTCGTGTGCTCCTGGTTTACATCACTAAGTTAACCATATATCACTAATTCCTAGTAATACAGTCTAGTTAAGCAGTGATACCCAGTGACTATTTAAAATCAACCATTCCAAAACAGACGTGCCAGATGCGAGTCGGTTGTCTGTGGTCGGCCGATCCTATCGACTGCGTCACAGCGTGGGCGCTATTGAGCGCTGGTTGGCGGGCGGAGCCAGCTCCCGGGCCGCTCTGGTATCACTTAGACGGCGGTTACCGGCTAGTGCTGGGTGTCAGCCGGCCGACTTTTATCCGGCCGTAATTTACACAGATACGGCCGGCAACTATGACTTATGCCGCAATGTCACAGAATCATCTCGGCCTTCACGGTGCTATAAATTCCCCACGTGACAGGGTAAATGAGAAACTGACAGGATGTGGAAATGGCTCGGGACGGCTCCGGGTCATATTGTGTGAGGCAGGAAATTAGCCTTCACATCCGGTTTATATGCCATTTGGATTATATAATTTTGTGAATGTCACCCATGAATATCAGTTAATATTGCTATAAAGTTGTTTTTAATTCAACAAAGACTCACATTTATGCTAAAAATGACTCAATATTAGGTGTTTTACGCTATGAATTAAGCACACATTTATATTGCCCCAAATATACGAGACTTTGATAAGCAAAACATCGATGACACTCCAGTCGTTCATAAATGTGTTGATGCCTAACTTGCTACTTGAAGCACATGGGCACTTACGCCAGTCATACATTCGTATGTTAAATCAAGCAGACGAAGTAGAAAAATGGAGATTTCATCGTAATCTGACTGTTTGTTGCGAGATGATTAATGATTGCAATCTAGCTAAGCCCAATTAAGATAGACTTTACTTTAGTCTTGCTAAAATTGTTGATACATTCAGGGACTAGTAATTTTAAGGACAATTCAAATGTCTATACAGCGTTAGGCATTTGAGTCTCCAGAAAATCTAACGTGTATTTTTAAAGATGACATAGCAATATAAAATGCGGGTAATCTGCTTATGATATAGATGGTCATTTTACCACTGTATAAGACTTTATACTGTATAAGTCACTGTATGTGTTGTTTTGAATACATCGTTGTTTTTAAAAAAACGTTGCTGTTGACCAATACTTGATTTATTCGCTATTTTTCTGAGAATACAGTAGAATTCATAATCACTCAGAGACGTAGTAATCAGCGTCATTTATAGTTATCTTTCAACAAGGTACGATTAGGTAGAGCGCACACATGCAATATATACCATATATCTCTTAAAGGGACTATCCCACCTTAACATTATATTTGAGTTGATATAGCCATTTTCATGGCTTGGCATTGAAATTAAGTATGGTAGGAGTTAAAACAACCACAATGATCTAATAAAAAAGATATTCGAGTTTTATTTTGACATCTGTAAAAAATAAGGCCCATGTGTATTTGAATAGGGACTCTAAACCGGCAGCGTCGTGTCTTTAGCCAACTGGTAATGATAGTCGACTTGTTTTAAGGTCAGCCTTGGAATATTTTCGTCTTCATTTCTCGATCCCGGGTGGTTCGCAATCTAAGCCAATCTAGATACCGGATGATTCGCTTTTTCTGCGCAATAGATGTCGACAAAAAATTGTGCCTTACATTTGGCAGCACAAAGGATTTCCCTGTTATTAAAAAAAAAATCATATGACGTCACCAACCCAACTTTCCACTTAAAACTAAAAGTTGAATATCTTCCAAGATAAACATTTTTTTCGGGGGAAAAAAAATCACGAACATGTTCAGCTGACCTCGCCTGACATGTAGACATACAATTAAGTGTGATTCGACAACTTTCACAAAGGAGGGACAGTCCCTTGAATGCAGGCATGCAGTTAAGCTTACATTGTTTTCCAAGCAGGTGCTTTTTGTTTATTGTGTATATGTGAATCTGGATAAGATCAGAAAACATCGCACAATTTCAAGTTAAGTCACGTTGCGTTAAAATGTTTTGTGTACGTGTTTTTACAGAATATTTTGGGAGAGGCTAAGATCACACACTACATTAATACAATGACCTCAGACATTCTTTTCGTATCTGTTGGTTGCATATTAATATCTCATGTCAACAGCTTTAATGATTTAACAACGGCGTATTTTATTTTACATATACTGCTTGCTCTAGTGGGTAACAACCTGACGTGTTAAACGTTCACTAAGCAACATCCTGACGTGGGGTATGTGTCTGAGGATTTACTCCAGAGATGATGTAATCCTAGTGTCTTCAGATATATAATCAACAGTTACACAACACCATTTTATCAACATTTCGCATTCAAGGTCAACAAACACTAGCTTTATTGTATTATTACACCAGCATCCAGCTTTATTTTATTATTCCACCAGCATCCAATACGGGTCCTGATTGCTACCAGCCCTTCCCACGTACCCAGCCGATATTGCATGTCACTCTATATGAGTAGTTCGTGTCTGTGTGTTCGTGTGTCTGTGTTCGGAGGCCGGGATCGACTGTGTCGGTCCCTGTGTCGGTCGGGGTCGATCGACTGTGTCGGTCCCAGAACGACAGACAGCTCCGCTTCCGCACCCCCCCCCCCCCCCCCCCCCGTAGCGTGTGTCGGTGTGAGCCTGCTTCTCCCCGCCACGCTCTGTAGTTGTGTTAATGTGTCGAGCACTGTGTGATAACGGGCAATGTATCTGATACGAAACACTAAACTATCCAGGAGCAAGTGCGCCGGATGTTCTCCTTAATGTTCTGTCGTTGGTCCTCTTTCTTTGTATCTCCCCCTATCTTCCTCCCTCCCTCCCTCCCTCCCTCCCTCCCTCCCTCCCTCCCTCCCTCCCTCCCTCCCTCCCTCCCTTTCTCTTTCTCTCTATATTCCTCTCCCCTCTCTCGTTCCCACTTCTTTCTCTTCCTTCTCCCATGGTCGAGTGGGTCTCATAACCTGCAGTCTGGCGCACTTGTCACCTGAGTAAACATGACACGATAATGTTCAACAATGCTGCTCCTGTTCGCCGGTTCAACTGGAATTTGTTGGCTGGACTTCTTTATAGTCCAATCTCCCCTGGTTATCCATCACTTAAGAAGATCCGTGGTGTCCCATCTGACGCATCATATGCATCTCTTCACGAGGCTTTCATAGATACCTATCACTCTGTTTGCTGATGGAAATATGTCTTGCATAACACAAATAAATATGTTAAAACTGTGCCTTAAATATGCATGCATTAAACCTGATCACTAACTGCAGGGATGCTTGACGCACCCTTTTAAACTGATAACAGTTCAACTAAAACCTAAGTAAAATGACAAGCCTACTGCCAATGCATGGCTCTCGTCATTCAGCTGTGTTTGAAGCATGCATATTTGACCGTGTCCCTTTTCCCATAGGTATCACACCTGTCTGTTCAACCTTCATGTAACGTTCAATGGCCAGCTAGTATTTAACGTAAACTAATGTGTACACTATTGTGTATGTTTGCCGTTAACTATAAATATATATTTTATGCTGTGATAATTTATTGTTTCCATGTAGTTTGTTAATGTAATAGTATGCGCATGCTGGGTGAACAATAGCGTCTTTAAACCATTTTCATAAAATGCTGGAATGGCTGAAATAGTCTGAGTATATTCTTCCAAATCCAAAACTGAACTAGGAATTCAAAATACGATTATTAACGAAATTGAAATACATGTTCACTACCGCTACCAAATATTTCCATTTACGCGTTCTACCTCATAAATCTTAACACGCGCCGTGCCGGGGGGGGGGGCGTTTAGACGCCCCCCTACGGTTTTCGAGGATAGCAAAACACGGCGGCGCGCAGTGCCGCCGTTTTTGGCACAGCTGTTGAGACATCAATTGTAGTAGTGCCAGTTTCAGACAATATTTGTCCAATGTCCGACCGATGTCGAAGACCATGGTCAGCTGTCCGTCCGAAACTGCCCGAAAATCACTATTTGTCCGCAATTTGTCCGAAAGCTAATGGTGCTATTGCTATGCTTACTTACCTATGGTTTATAAATAAAAGTAAGTTTGATGTGAATTACCTGTGGCACCCTTTTTTAATGAAAAAAGTAACTAAGTGATTTTTCGCGACAAGCCATCCTTGGGCATTGGATGTCCGAGAATGTCCAAAGAAATATGTGTATGTCCGTCCGAAAACCGAATCGGTTTTCGGACAAATTCGGAATTCCGAAAATTATTGTACCGATTGGCACCACTAATCAATTGCCACATATTGTAAAAAAAATGACCACGTGTCATCTCAGGTCAGGTCACCAGACCAGGTCATGTGACCCCACCCCCAAAACAGTGTGCGGTCGTCTCATAGCCACAGTTTTTGGCCGATCGAATTGGTACTTACAGGATTTCATAAGGGCAATGGTAACAATTCGTTCGTCTCGGATTTTCGATATCGATGATCTAAGTCGGGTAAATTTCGTGACCTCCCATTATAAGTCAATGGGGAAATATTCAAATGCTTCCTATTCTGAGGATAAACATGATATCAGCCCAATTACTTCTGGATCATGTTATCATAGGACATTCTTGAAGACACAGATGCAATTTTGGTTCAGTGACCCCTACAGGGTCAGGTGAGGTCATACGAGGTCATCAACACTTTTTTGTCAATAACTCTCGAAAAAATTAAGATAGAGACGTGAAACTGGAACCAATGTGTTTCCCTCGTCGATACACGTCTCACAATATGCAATATGACCTAATTGGGCCACCACTTGACCTTGACCTGAGGTCAAATTGTTAAATTGACCTAACCTGGCCATCATGAAGATGATTCGAATCATCTTGACAATACATACACTATGACGTCACAATTACTTCCATATCTTGATTAGGTAAAAAGATATTTGTGAAAAGTGTTTTGCTAAAAAAATAGCCTTTTTGACATTTGATGAGCTCGGGAGCCTAAAATGTTGACCTTAACTCAAATCTGAGGACATTTTAGCGATTTAAATTTGCAATAGCTTTCCATTGCCTTTTCCGTTTGTTCCTATCTATCATAGTTCCTGTGATATCTGGGATTTTCTGGAGCGAAGTCCTAAAAATCGGAAATTTGACCTGAGAAAAACAATCCTCAAATAGTTTCAAAATTCATTTTGACAAGCTTTCGAACTTTTGTTTCGGTTTTTGCCTACATTCTATAGGAGCGTAGTTAGAGGGGAGGGCGTCGAACCACCCACCCCCCCCCCCCCCCGGCACGGCGAAGGTGGCGCCGAGCACCGGCAAGGCGTGGGTTAAAAATCAACAACCATTTTTGTCTAGTTACAATACGAATGAAACCTGCTCAGACTACTTCGACAATTCATGGAGCTAGTTTGTGAAAATGGTAACCCCCCTCTGTCTCCGTTTTCTGAATGCAAAGGGCATTATGTTTATTAATATGCAATAAGGATGGCGCAGTAGTAATACCAAATAATTATCTTGCTTTCAGCAAACAGATGTCATGCACGAATTCCTAACGGCTGTAAAGCTGATTGGAGAATAATAGTAGTGCGATCGTGTTTTGTTCATTTTGGGTATACTTACCTTCATCACAATTTTCTGCCACGCGCTTTAACGTTGAAGGTTGTTTAAGAAGCGTTTGTATACATCGTCCGGAGATGATCTTGCCTTCCAATGATTGGGATGATCTATGAATTACTTTTAACTTTCAGTACAGTACGCGAAACGTGGAAGAAAAGTTCGAGAGACAAAAATACAAAAAAATCGTATAGTTGTAACACGTCTTACCTTGCAAACTAAGAGTTATTGGAGCTTATCTAAGTACCAGGTTTTTATCACACAAGTCAAAAATTAACTAATGTTTTGAATATGTACATATGGAATACTCCAAGCCGTCGGAGCATATTCTTTCATGGTAGTGAAAAGAAGATATAAACAAACATTTGCCGGATAGGACCCGCCTTAATTTATGCATTACTCCATTGGGTTTAGCTTGATAGATTCAAGATTATGCTCGATTATCTCTCTACATACCGTAACTTGCGTGAAAGGATAAATCATAGTTGCAATCTTCAATATCCCCAGGCATGGACAAGTGGCTCACCTATAGTGGCTTTCAGTGTGCATTTAACAATTAACAATACAAAGATGTCCTGCGAGCGTAAACCTCATGGAAACAGCTTACTTTCAAGGATCGTAAGAAGGGCAGTTATGTCTCGCAAATATATTCACTTTTGGTTAGCAGAAAACGGAGACAGACATTTGGGGGGCATGATGCAAGTTCACTCCGACTGGAGTTTGTTTGAATGTTCTTTCGGGACTGAATTTATATGATATCATTTGTAAAACAAATTACGCGGTAAACGACACATCTTTAATCTAAATTCAGTTGGCAAAACTTGTTTTGTAGCGGGCGAGGACTTTGACTTTTGAATAAATCGACCTCCAGGCCGGCTTCACCAACATGGTTAATGCTTGGATGCAAATTATCGAGAGGTACGCGATTGGCCAGTATCATTGTCACATCCCGTTCTATTTCGGCTTTGCACCCTGGTTTGTCTGCGTTCAGCCCGGAAGCGTACATTCAGACAGCTCCATCGTTGGGCTATTTCGGGACTAAGCCTCCCCGGACAGCCCGGGCGCTCCGGCGAGGCAGCCACTAACGCCACCTGTGTTGCTAGGGACGTACTTTAACTGCATAATGTTCATGGTGGCGTCATCGGTGGTGAGCACCGTTCTCATACTCAACTACCACCATCGCTCCGGAGAAACGCACGAGATGGCGCCCTGGGTAAGTCCCTCGGCCAGCGAGTTGCGGCACTCCGCTGCCCAGCAACGGCTGTTTGACGTGAAGTGGCTTCTTAAAATGATCACGGGACCGATGGCTCAGTTAGAGTAACTTTGCTGCTGGGAGGTGCCGTCAAGGGTCTTCGTGGTGGTGCATAGTGGTGTTTAAATGCATGACATGACCAAGAGACTGTTATCATGCCAGAATATCATGTTTGACTCAACCGCGTCTCACGAGATATATGCCAGTGTAGTTCCAACTTATATTGTGTCATATGTTCAGTGATCAGCCTAACCAAAGACAATTGCAGAGCCAACATTGCGTTTTATTTAACCCTTATATGTTCCGTTCACTGCACCGCCCTTTCTCAACATATCTCGCTATACATTGAAAATTACGCTGTTGTCGAGACCCATATTCATCTCAGAAATTACTCATGACGTTCTTCTCTATAGCTTGCATATCAGCCCAAGCGGCGGGGAAGTGATCCGTACCTTCCCGCCCATCCCGCCAACAGCGACGCGTTCTGTAAGCTTATTCATATGGTGATGGTAGCGCTCTCTATGACTCCTCAGTTCCAGCTGCATTGCCTGTCCTCCGTTAACTCCGCAGCACAAGTATGGCGCGTATGGCGCTCTATAATAACCTTTCCGTCTCAGCCACAGTGGCGCCCTCTGTAACTCCCCGTCCCACACCGCTGGCGCCCTCGGTAACTGTCTCGTTGTGCCGCTTCCCAGCCACAGTAGTGCTCTCTGTAAGTATCTGCGTGCAGTGTGCTAGCTCTGTAGCCTCCTCCCTCTGTGACGTTTCCCCTGTACCACGTGCCACAGGTACGAAGCGTGTTCCTGCAGTGGATGCCATGGCTGCTGCGCATGTCGCGACCCGGCGAGAAGATCACGCGCAAAAACATCATCATGAACAACAAGATCAAGGAGCTGGAGCTGAAGGAGCGCTCGTCCAAGTCGTTGCTGGCCAACGTGCTCGACATGGACGACGACTTCCGCGGCGGCCTGGCGCCGGGGCCGCTCACGCTGGCCGCCAACAGCGCCAACTACACGCGACTGCCGCCCGGGCACTCTGTGGACGACCTGGCGGCGCCCGGCTGCATGGCGGGCTGCGCGCGAGAGCTGCATCTGATCCTGCGCGAACTGCGCACCGTCACCGACCGGCTGCGGCAGGACGACGAGGACGCGGTGATCACCAACGACTGGAAGTTCGCCGCCATGGTGGTGGACCGTCTGTGTCTCATAGTGTTCACGCTATTCACGGTTGTGGCGACCGTGGCCGTGCTGCTCTCAGCGCCGCACATCATCGTGCCGTGACGCGCCGTGACGGGACGTGACGTGACTGGCGGCCGCCGCGGGCCCGGACGTGCCCGCGACGGCCGACCGTGCCGTGTGCTCAACGGCAGCCGCGCCGCCGGCCGGCCGCCCAGACATCGACGGCAATACTTGCTCCCGTCTTGTTACCCTGTAGCTCCAGTGGAACTGTTCTCATCCCGCTCTCCACCCTACCCGCTCACGTCTACCGAGTCAGTATTTTTTAGCATTACGGGTAGTCTGTGCGAGTGGTACTCTTCCTTCATACCTCGGCCAGCGATGGCTAGGTGCCAAATACCGCTCCGTAGAGCAGCTGGCAGACGAGCCGTCTGGGTGAGAGCAGGTTGCCAGAGAGTATGCAATCGTTATCCTTCGTCCTGGCGAGCGTGCTCCTGTGATTTCCACTAGTATTCACGACTGAGTCAGTGACGCTCAGAGTGGTGCGCGTGCCGCCGCTCGTTGGAATCCTTGCCTTCTGTGATGTTTCGTTTCCAGTCATATCGATTCAGACATTGACACGGAGTGGTTCACGTTTTAGCCGAGTGACAGACGCGTGTGTGAGATGCTTGTCGGAGCCCGGTTTTGATATTGGTCATGATTGGTTGATCATGGTTCATGTCAGTGACATACTTGTCAAGGGATTTATACCGAGTCGTGTCGCTTTCATGCTAGGAGTAGAGTTGGGCTCATTTCAGTGAAAGTTCTTCCGAGTATATCAGCATTGTTCTTAGACTTTGAATGTTCATGGTTTTATGAATAACGAGGGTTTCTCTTAATGTTGCGCAAGAAAAGATGCCGATATTGAACCGTATTTCATCACAAGAGGAGATGGATTGGAGAGAAGACAGGCCTAGGAGACTGCATTCGGCTGGAGCACAATCACCCGGACAGATACCACTTCCAGGTAGTTGCTGTCCTTTTAAGTTCCTGATAGTCCTGAGACAAATATTTAAAGCCATGAAGATGTTGATTAACAATCATATGACGATATTTTCCATCTATAACATCATCTGATTTTAATTTCATCAGAGATGAAGATTTTGGTGAATATTTATACTGTTATTATAATCAGCAACATAACGATGTAGGCGCCAATAAATGGCATTCATTCAATGCTGTCAATTTGGCTGTCAACTATGTGTAGCATTCAAATAGAAGAAAAAAACTGCGAAGTCACCGGGTTTGTTTTCATCATATTATAGCGGAGTATAAAAGCCTTAAAGGAAATGTTTCACCTTTGTATTGGTTTTGAACTGAGATAGCCATTATCTTTGGCCGTTATTGAAATATTGAAAATACTAAGGTCATTTTCCCCAAAACTAAGCCGTTTATAAGCAGTTCAATTTATAGTTTGCAAAATGGGGTCTAGGCTAGTGCCACCACTGATTGACTGACAGCGACTTTTTCCAATCCAACTTTCTCAGCCAATCAGCAACGGTCTATAGATCAATAATGACGTCATCATCCTAAATTGTACAATTTAATTTGTATAAAGTTAAGTGACTTTTCGAGAGAGAAAAAAATATCATCATCGTTTTCAGCAGCACTTGCTTCATATTTTCGATTACAACCAGCGTATATTTGACAACTTTCAGAAAGGTGAAACATTCCCTTTAAGCCACCTTCGGCTAGAAGTCATGATTAACTGACTGGTACTGCATTCCAGTTCAATATTTCTTGGTATACCTATCTGCCAGGGGTGTCGCCGAACATTGTTTAGCGTGTGTGTGTGTGTGAGGGAGAGAGAGAGAGAGTGTGTGTGTGTGTGTGTGTGTGTGTGTGTGTGTGTGTGTGTGTGTGTTTGTGTGTGTGTGTGTGTGTGGGGTCGGCTGAAATGACGAAAAATTGTACCCCCATTTTTTGCGTGTATTTAAGCCTTTGCAGCATTTTTTTTATGTGGATTTGCATGTTATAGTAGGTACTTTTTATTTAGCGCCGCCAAGCAGCGCGAATTGTCTTACTAGTTTTCCTGATAAAACCCAGAAATAAAACCCAGAAATATAGGCGGTGGGCCATGTAGAGGATAATAAGCTAAAAATGCTATTGAGTGTGAGTGGACCCAAGCCTCAGGTAACTCCTTTTCCTGGTTACGCATCTCGACATGATACAAAATATTAAAATGAAGGTAGTTTTTCCTATACATTTGCCTCGGATAGTAAATCACGATGACCGGTGGCAGTCAGCGCTCAATAGTACATATGTTAATAATAACTGTATACATATGTACCGAACTGTAGCAAACAACTGGTAACAGTGCAGCAAGGGCAAGGGGTTTGTAAGCAGCAAGGGGCAGAACGAATTTTCCGCACATAAATGGTCTCTGTGGATCTGGAGGAGCCATGGGGGGGGGGGATGGCCTGGAGAGATGGTCCTGGCCTGGTCCCCACTATTAGCACTTCGGTCCAGCAAGCTGAGCACCGCTGGAGCAGGTTCCGGGTGCCGATGTCCGCGTCGTTGCGTTCGCGTCGCCTTTTTCGGAACTGGGCAGACTAGCTAAACATGTAGCCCGCATGGAAGTTAATATTTTATGAAGGGAGTGGGCCCTGGTGGAATTCATTTTCCCATTTTCCAAATTTGTATAAGCAATTGCAAAACATTTCCACTTTTTTTTACTATGGATAGCTGAATTTTGACTGCTACAAAATCAATTTTTACGATAAACTGTTAACTTTCCCGGAAAAAAAGTGGGGGGTCAACCATAGGGCTAATAAAAACCTCTATCCTGGCAACGGCGTCGGCGACCAGCCGTTGACCCAGGATTCCAAAAGTGGCGATCAGAGCCACACGAGAAAAGAGCAGATAAAAATGTATTTGAACTCAATTATAGTCCCACAAGTCGGACTCGAACAATGTTGATAAAGTGGCAGCTCTAGACTCTAGTACCTATGCTACTGTATGGGATATTTTTTTTTTGTATTTAACTGCATGATTTTCCCAGTGCAAAACGGGTTTCTCCTTCTACTACGGACGAACGGTCCAATGCTCACAAAAACAACTGTCTACTACGAACCCTTTTCTACTACGGGCGGCGGTTGGCATAGGACGGCGCTTTTCTGGCGACCACAGTGTTAAACCAATGGCATACCAGTGGCGCGAAAACGCCAACGAGACGGCGACCGGTGGCGCCGTGGTCGTCGCCCGAACGTAGTAGCAGTTGTATATTTTGAACTACATATGGCAGCTGGCAGGCAGCTCTCATATGGCGCCTGCGCCAGCTCGGTTGGCGGTTGGCTCCATTCTTTGTGATGTGTGGGGTCGACGGTTTTAAGACATAAAGACATAAAAGAAAGGTGGAACAAAGAGCCTCTTGGGCCCATCCAAGGTTGCACCCCACCCCACCCTCACCCCCTCCACCAGTCTCGCCCCTTCAAATCACCTTACTCTACCTGCATAAAAGAAGGCTAATCCCACAAGTACTTATGAACTAATCCCTTCTCTGTAAAGTATTTATCTAATCTAATTTTGAAGGAAGCAAGTGTCACTGCATCAGCGACATCCCCTGATAGCATATTCCAATGTCCTACAACCCTTCTACTGAAAAATGACTGTCGTAGCCTAGTCTTACTTTGTTTCATAATGAGTTTATGCTGATGACCTCTACCTCGATTTTCCCTATTGAACTCAAACATTCCCTTTAAATATCCAGAATGCTGACCATTTACAAATTTGAAGACTTCAATTAGATCCCCTCTTAGCCTTCTATATCTAAGTGAAAACATACCCAATTTCTTTAATCCATCTTCATAAGGTAAACTACCAAGACAATTCACCATTTTTGTTGCCTTTTTAACTCTTTCTAACAACCAGCAATCTTTCTCATATGTTGGAGACCAGGCTTGTACACAATACTCCAAATGTGGTCTAACATATGCACAATACAGTTTTAGCTGGTGTCGGTTTTTTACTTGATTGGGTTGTATAAGTTATTTCCGGAGAGCCAATTCGCTTCTGGAGGACAGTAGACCAGCTGGATAGCACAGAAATGTAAGTCAACAGCCGCTCCCTCGCGTCGCTCCTCAGTTTTCTAGTGTTTTCGCGCGATTTTAAGTTTCGGCCACCTGCAATATTTGCCTGGTATTCGCAAGAAGTGTTTTCGGACCGACCGAAGTGATTTTCGTGCCTCTTTCTTTTGTGTTTGATATTGTTTTCCTCATTTAGTATTTTCAATAATTGGCCATGGGCCTCGCCCGTCGAAACTCCTTTCTACCGTCTCTGAAAGAGGCTACCACTGCCGTCTCTACCAATCGCAAGGCTGCGCACTCCCCTATCGTCTCAAGTCTACCGTCGGCGTCGACAGCAGCCCGCGCGCCGGACAGGGGAACTCTGTCCATATGGCCGACCCTCCTGCCGCCATCAATCACTCGCCACCCGGTGCTCACCCGGGTAGTGGTGGCGTAAGGCGGCACCGCAGGGGGAGAAGAGCCGGCCATCGCGTCCAGGCACGTCGTCGTCACGCCATCGATGAGGCACATCAACGACGCCTGAACCAAGGCCGCGCTCTGATCCCCCTCACAGGCCCTGAATCCACCTCTGGAACAGGGATCATGATCTCCAGTCGCCGGACCACGCCCATGGGGCGAGAACCGGCGGCTGAGGAGAGGTCAGAGGGAGACCAATGGAGGTCAGAGGTGGGCCCCTGGAGGCCTGAGGGGTCCTTTGAAGGTCAGAAAGGCCTCTGAAGGCCAGAGGGGGTTCTATGGAGGTCAAATACCCCTTCTCAAATAGAGGGCCCCAAAATTTCGACTTGCCCCCCGCCCCCCTGACAAAAATCCGTGGCGCCGCTCCTGATGGGTGGTGGGTGATCTTGGGCCACATAGAGCTGCAGACCACTGCACAACATGTTGAACAAATACAGGTGAGACAACCACAATGTGTTTTGGAGGGAAAAATGTGGATGAATGTGAAGGAAATGTAATCCGTAACTGACTGAGCCCATTTCCACGTCGCAGGGATGTATGATTCTATTCAGTTGAGGGGGCTTGGCCCGCTTCAGATCCCCCAACTTGGCTTCAGCCCCCCAACTTCGACGAGGAAGTGGGTCAAATCCGGGGAGAAATCTGTATTTGTTTGGATTTTGATGGTACTTTGGGCGATTTTTCCCAGCTCATCCCCTCTTCCCCAACTTTTTTGGAGAAGCTACTGCCACGTCGTATTTTTGCCACGTCGTGTGTGTGTGTGTGTGTGTGTGTGTGTGTGTGTGTGTGTGTGTGTGTGTGTGTGTGTGTGTGTGTGTGTGTGTGTGTGTGTGTGTGTGTGTGTGTGTGTGTGTGTGTGTGTGTGTGTGTGTGTGTGTGTGTGTGTGTGTGTGTGTGTGTGTGTGTGTGTGTGTGTGTGTGTGTGTGTGTGTGTGTGTGTGTGTGTGTGTGTGTGTGTGTGTGTGTGTGTGTGTGTGTGTGTGTGTGTGTGTGTGTGTGTGTGTGTGTGTGTGTGTGTGTGTGTGTGTGTGTGTGTGTGTGTGTGTGTGTGTGTGTGTGTGTGTGTGTGTGTGTGTGTGTGTGTGTGTGTGTGTGTGTGTGTGTGTGTGTGTGTGTGTGTGTGTGTGTGTGTGTGTGTGTGTGTGTGTGTGTGTGTGTGTGTGTGTGTGTGTGTGTGTGTGTGTGTGTGTGTGTGTGTGTGTGTGTGTGTGTGTGTGTGTGTGTGTGTGTGTGTGTGTGTGTGTGTGTGTGTGTGTGTGTGTGTGTGTGTGTGTGTGTGTGTGTGTGTGTGTGTGTGTGTGTGTGTGTGTGTGTGTGTGTGTGTGTGTGTGTGTGTGTGTGTGTGTGTGTGTGTGTGTGTGTGTGTGTGTGTGTGTGCGTGCGTGCGTGCGTGCCTGCGTGCGTGCCTGCGTGCGTGCGTGCGTGCGTGCGTGCGTGCGTGCGTGCGTGCGTTGGTGCGTGCGTGCGTGCGTGCGTGCGTTGGTGCGTGCGTTGGTGCGTGCGTGCGTGCGCGCGCGCGCGCGTGTGTGTGTGTGTGTGGGGGGGGGGGGGGTGGTCGACCCCTCCCCCGTTTTTTTCAAAAGTGTGTGTGTGGAGGGGGGGGGGGGGGGTCGCGACCCCTCCAACAGAGACAACTACAACTCCAACTCCAACTCCGTCAGAGACGCCCCTGCTATATGCACAAAAAACAAACAAATCGCATACCAGATAGGTGGACTCGGGGTTGTAGCCTGCATCTTGGTTTGTTACTTCAGATACAATTCAGATCAGATATTACTTCACTGTACGTAAAGCATGAATTATTGCGGTGCAGTCTGTATGTTTTCCAGGGATAACAATGAAGAGATGCGGCATCTGGAGACTGCAGCATGATGTTATATGCATTTGAAATAGTGATAGACTGCACCGCAAGCCACATAAGTATTGCGATACAGCCTGCCTCATTTATAAACGATGGTAGACAGAACTCTGCCCTTCGGTAAGCACACGTTGCTTAGACATAGCCACAGTGGAGCAGCCACCTACTAAAACAATGGTTCTCAATGGCAAGAGAATGGCTATCCTCTTGTGATGACCTAATGACTCGTTACCCCCTCCCCCATTGCACAGACCAAGACTATATATACCAGGTAGAACGCTTCGGCCACACAAGTGGTGACAACGTGCAATTTAGCTGCATCGATCCCGCAGCCGCTGTGACGTGGACGAGGGTCACGCGATCGTCCGGCCGGTCGTCTACGTAGGGTTAGCGCGTACGTCCCTTTCGCTTTTTCTCCCTTGGTTTCTTTGTTAACAGGCTGGATATTAAACTTAAGATGTTGTCTGCCACGAACTGTGCGATGTATCAGATGCCGTAGGGGAAAAATGAAATCCGACTCAAAACTTTTTAAATTATGGGCCGGCAAATTTGACCGCCCAGTGATTCCCGCTGGCCGCCATACGTAACGCCAACGTGCACGTTCCCCTCCGTTTTTGATGCCTGGTTTCTTCGTTTGCCGACCGATTGTTAAACTTAAGATAGCTGTCACAAATTGAGCGATGTATCTTATGCCGTTGAGAAACTTGTCATCCGACTCAAGCTATTTACATTTTGGGCCGGCAAAGTTGACCGTCCTTTGACTCACGCCGGCCGACTGGACAGCCACCACACCAAATACTCACCAAATACTCAGTTATCTCAACAGCGATAACACTCAAATAGTCTGAATTTAAATCATGCGACCCATATTATGGCTAACGGAAATTTCCACCGAACCCACCTGATAAGCAGGGTCGGCGCCGCATATTTTCGGTTGGGGGGTGGCAGCTTTTCCAGTAGAAGGGCCCTTGGCCAGAAGGGCCCACCCAGCCTGCAATATTTTGTAATATATATTTAATATCATTTCTGTCTTTCTCGTTCCCGCACAGATTTCTGATTAAACTTAAACACTTTAAATAGAGCATCACAGCCTTTATTTACAAGTGGAATTCTGGCGTCCCACAGTTCAAGTTTTTACTCAATCTGACTAAGTTATCAACTATAACTTTTCCATTTCTTGCGACATGTACGAAGGATGTTTACTATAGTTCACTAGTTATCAGAATGAATTTACTAGTCATCACATTTCATTTCGGTGCCATCATCTCAGACAGGCACGTAGCCAGGATTTCGTCCAGAGGGGGAAGGGGGCCAAACCTTGAAAGGGCCCTCTTCCCGAGCGTTGAAAGGGCCAAACAAAACGGATGAAAAGGCACGTTACCAGGATGGCAAATGCAGTATGACAGGAATGGCATGGACCATACCAACTTTTAGGAGCTGGAGTTTTTTTTAGAGATTATTTAGAGAATATTTTTTTTAAAGCTCAAGACCCGGAACTCTTAGGCAAATTGCGCCGCGGAGCAGCGGGAAAATTTTGAGTTATGCCCTGGATATGCATTCCCATCAATGCGTCGCATTGCGTATGGTGCGGACTTAAAAAGAAGACTTCTCTAAAAATGTTATTGTGCGTTTAAAAGAACGGTCAAAAAGTGCTAAAGTAAACTATTTTGCCCAATTATATAGGAAAGTAGCAGAAAGCATAACACATAAATTCGCTGATAAACAGGCCGATTTTTGTTTTCTAACCTGCATATGATTGAATTTGTAGTTAAATTACGCTTTTCAACGCCCTTCCAACCTGTTCAGGGACTCATCTGGGATCCGCGAAAAGACATGATGCGGAGTGGGTGATAGGTATATATTAAATACAAAGAGGGCTTACTCTACAAGAAAAAAAAATCGGAGCTTTCGGGTATATTGTAACACCCTGACGAAGGCTGTTACAATATACCCGAAAGCTCCGATTTAAATATTTTTTTTTATTTTGGAATAAGTCCTCTTTGTCTTTAATCTTCATCTGGGATCTCTGCGTGCTTTTAGCTCTATTAAATTGGAGGTTGATATATAGCGGTGACTTTTGAAAATTCAAAAATCATAGGCGTGTGCAGGTCACTCGATATGGGGTGAAGAAAATGCATAATAAAACCGTTTTTGGATGTTTTTTTTAATAAACGAAATGGTGTGTTATTTTAACATTGGACAACACAGTTATAAAGCACATGTTTTGCCATAGGCGGTGCCAGGTTAGTGAAAAAGGGA